>PVKA01004628.1:38505-71406 GCA_004027165.1 Ctenomys sociabilis
AAAAAAAAAAAAAAAAAAAAAAAAAAAAAAATATATATATATATATATATATATATATATATCATTCAAGAAGAATCAGAATTCTAAATCTATGCTGGGGTGGGTGGCCCATCGAGGTGTTCTTCACCTACAGGAATGCTGCAGTTACTTCTGAGTGTTAGGAAGGTGAGTCCTGTACTAACGTGGAGTGGATGTGAGGGAGGAGCGCGGCAGTCCAGTTACCAGTAACGGCTACCACAAAGTCCATGTATGTGAAAGTTAAGGTTTAAACAAAGATAATGCCAATGAGCGTAAAATGAGGAGAATAAAAGAAAAACGGGAAGACTGACAAGCTGCAGAATAAAATGATGCTTTCATTTTTAGAAGTAGGAAATTTAACAAAAATGTTCCGATCTGGTTGAAATCATTAGTGAAGTAAAGATTAGAGGTTAAGATGTAGAACTTGGTCTCACAAGGATTCACAGCCACAAGTTCTATACGAGCAGGAAAAGGAGAGTCAGGAATGAATGTTCAGTCATGAAGTCATTTGAAAGAGAGTGGAATTAGCAGAAGAGGTCACAAAGAGGAATGATTGAGAGAAAAAAGGAATCTGAAACCAACAGGAAGAAAACGTTCAGGAAGGCACAAACCTTTAGCTATCTGCAATGCGGAAGAGAGTGTTAATAGGATAGGAACGGTGAAGTGGGTGGGTGGGGGCTATTTAGCCTATAGTCCTTTTGTGGTTCTATGTGTAGACTGAATGTGACTCGCTTCATATCGGCCCTCAAGGATGCCCGTTTCTTAACTCCCGGTACCTGGAATATTACCCTTTATCATGAAAGGCATTTTCTAGATGCGATCAATGCAGAAGGTCTTGGGGTTTGAGGGTTTTAGATAACCCAGACAGACTCAAGGCTGTAGTCACCAGCATCTTTGCAGTAGAGTAGGGGAGTGGAGAGAGATGAAGGTTCAGGAGAGGAAGGTCATATTAGGGCTAAAGCAAAGTATTGCGCTGCTGGCTCTGAAGGACAGAAAGAGACAAGAAGTCCAAGTACTGAAAGAACACACTCCAAAAGCTGGGAAAGGAAGAAAAATGGATTCCTCCTCCCATGAGAGCTGGTCTCTATCTCTGGTATGTGCTCTGCTTCCTCAATGAAACCTAAAGCCAACCAAAGTGGATTCAAAATCAGCGTGCCTTGAGCATTTAGGTTGCAGCATATGAAACTATCTGTGACCTTTCAAGAGTACCCATTTAGTCTGATTTTTCACAAAGACATGGCTAGCAGGGAGGAAGAACAGAAAAAACATGGGTGCTTCTTGTGCAGCTTGTTCAGTGTAGTGCCCAAACTGCAAAGGAAGAACTTGGGGTTTCTCAGGAATGGTTAACCCTCAAAGCACACACTGAAGGAAAAGACAGAAATAAGGGGGCAGAGGAAGATAAGCACATGAGAATAGAACTCCTTAGGAGTTTTATTTTACTGAATGTCACTTCAAAAAAGTTGATCAGTAAATGCAGCCTATTTATTTATTTATTTATTTATTTATTTATTTATTTATTTATTTATCAGAACCAGGGATTGAACTCAGGCCCCTGTGCTTGCCAGGCAAGAGCTTATTCTACTGAGCTAGCTCCCTGGCCCAGTAAATACAGTCTTTAAAAATAGACAATGTGATACATATGTTATGGAAAATTCAAAATGTAAGAGCCTGCACAGCAGGATACCCAAGTGTTTCCTAGATGCTTAAGAGAGACAGAGAAAAAAAAAAAAAAAACAACAAATCTTGGGAGACTGGAGGACTTGTAACCTCTAGAAGGAAAAGCTACTGTCCACTGCTGCCAGTAGACAAGGAGAAGGTATTCAACCTGGATCCAATTTTCTAGTTCTTAAGGACAGCAAAAATGGATCAAAATGGGACCATTGATGATAAATTTCTATTAATTGTCAGAAACTATATTTGCTTCCTATTGCTGCTGTAGAAAATTATCAGAAGATTAATGAATTAACACATTCCAGGTTCATACTGGGTATAAGAAGTCTAAAGCTGGGAAGCAGGATGCCATCCCTTCTGCAGACTCCCAGATTCTAAAGACATTTTAGGGCTGAGGAGATAGCTCAGTAGAATAAGACCTTGCCTGGCAAGCACAAGGTCCTGAGTTCAATCCCTGGTATGGCAAATAAATCAATAAACAAATAAATGCACTTGAATCATTTTGTGTCACCAAAATCAGCAGGACAGCATCTTCACATCTGAGTCTCTCTGCTTCTGATGTCGCGTCTCCTGTCTTTTTCTAAGAGTTGTAGTGTTTTTTACACAGACCTTCCAATTGTCATATCCTCAACTTAATTACATAGGCAAAATCCTTCCTGCCATATCAGGTGCTATGTAATACAACCTGACCTAGCAAAGGTTGTATGGTTAATATCTACTTGTGCTTTTTCATTAAAGACTTTAGGGATATACTTTAATTAACGGCATTTTGAACTACTTGAATATGATTTTGTAAGGTGTTGTCTGCCATTTCATTTGTGGCTTCACCTACAATAGCTAACCAAGTCCATGTTAGTGGTTTTCATTTGCTGCGATTTAACACATGCTAGCATGTTGACAAATCTATAATATTTATTAGAGCCACATAACAGCATGTAGCACGTTTTATCTCAATTGTCCTTTCAATGTTTTGTCAGGTGTTTCTGCAGTTACACAAAGTGATGTAAGATTTCCGACAACAAAATCACCATCCGGGACAAGGCAGATGGTCCTAAAAATAATGCATGTGCTGCTCGTGTCTTAGAAGCAAGTTTTATTTATGACAGAAGGAAAACCTTTTGTTCTCTAGTTAATTACCTCATTATGTTGTAGGTGCGTAATTCTTCCAGCAGAAATCAACCCGTGTGAAGTGAAATCTCGACATATTATGGATTATATATTCCAACAGCGCAAAAATGTTGAAGATGTTTACTACATAATAAAGAATCAGTGTTAACTTAAGAGACTTTAAGCTTAGGTAACTGATACTTCAGTAGTATTTTAACTTCTGCCATATAAATATCTTCTTTTGTTTGTAAATAAAAAGGGGAAATATTTTATTGTGTCATGTCCAACTGTTACCTAGGCAATCTATGAGGTCCTGGAGTTAACCAAGGCATTGTCTAACAGGATTAAATTTAGAGCTGCCCTCAGCCTTTTTTGTTTGCAGATATAAAACATTTTCTCACTGAAACAAACTTATCCTCTTAGCTTTATGTTTAGTTTCATTTGTTGTATGGGCCAGTTCGATATCCCTAAGTGCAGATTTCCTGCAAGCTTGTATTTCCAGATAGTTCTGTTTTCCATATCATATGCAACTTTCAAGGATAGAAATTCAGGATGGAAGAAAGGATTCACATCAAAATGGGACAGCTTGCAAAATACTCACAGAACATATTCCTCCACTCATTTAGTTTGACTACACTATGGTCTATAAATACCGGGAGGGAAAATCACGTGATGGTACCTAAGGCTGCCTAAGCTTTTCCTCATCTTGTAAGTCCTGTGCTTTTGACTTTTGAGAAGTGTGAGGCAAAGATATGATGAGCACCGCTTATCATCAGGTCAAGGTCAAGCCCAGGGACTTAGGAGCTGGGCGACTTGGACAAAGGGGAGTAAAAATCCTCCAGTCCTTCTGAGATGACCAGTGGAAAAAATGCAGCTTTGTAGCAGGGAAATGTAAGGCTGCCCATTTGTGAGGTGAACTATTCTCTGAGAGCTGAGAATTTTGTGATTTTGCCCCTTCATGAGATGATCCCATTCCACCTATTCATCAGGCCTGTGGTGTTACACGACTTTGTTTGTAGAATTTCTGAGAGAAGTTATTTTCTTCTGAAACAAAGAAAATAATGACTTTCATGGTTGTCAGCAGCATCTCCTTCCCACAGAGAAAGACACACACAGTTAAATAAAAACTTTCAAGAAGGGGCCGTAACTTCTAGGCCAGATGGAAAGCGAGAGAGCAAACACGTACAGTTATTTTGCAATTGCTGGTTAAAATGTGTGATGATTATGGAAAAATCTGTGAGTGGGTCTGAAAACAGGGAAAGCTGCCGAAGAATATGATTTGATCATTATGCAAATACTTTAAATATTTCTGACATTAGTGTAACCCATTGATGAATAGCAGAAACCCTCTACTGGATTATGTGAAGTAACATGACCTAGAAGTAAAGAAAATCTAGAAATTGTCTCTCTGTATCCAGAGATAGGATTCATTCCTACACATGCACTGTCATTAGACGTTCACCACCAGACCTGGGTCTAAGATAAAGTTTGGAGGAGAAAAATGCAACATTTTTTTTTTTTTTTTCTGTGCTTTAGTTCAAGGATTTACTGCTGGTGATGCACTCTTCAATAAAGCAGAAAAAAATCTTAGGGAGCTTATCTTCCATTAGTTTACTGGTGGAAACATGGGAAATACACATTCTCACATAGAGTAATTGAATGATTCTACTTCAAATTATATTGAACTGTTAAAGGTTTCTAAAGTTTCAAGTTAATCTTGCACATTTTCTACAGGTAGTGGCTAAATGCCAGTTATTTTCCTGTTATGAAACTACAGGAATGGTCAAAGAGCTCAGCAGATTAAGGTGTCTGCTTAGGCAGACACAGAGGCCAGGAGGCTGATCCCTGCTCTACTAGGCCGGGCCCTCCCCTGGGGTGCACTGAGTCAGCAATTGAGACTGGGCATGGTCGCACGTCCCTGTAATCCCAGCACTTGGGAGGCTGTAAACAAGAGGATCATTACAAGTACGATCTATTCAGTAAGACCCTGTACATCCTGTATACCTTGTCCTAAATAAATAAATGAATAAATAAATAAATAAATAAATAAATAGGGGCCAGGGAGATGGCTCAGTGGTGAGTGCAAGGGCCTGAGTTCAATCCCCAATTCTGTCAAAAATAAATAAATAAATAAAATTAGAAAAAGAAATTACAGAAATATTAAGTGAATGCTTTCAGAAATAGTGTTAAAAACTGATACCCATTTACTCAACAAACAATTACTAAGGAAATATTATTACAATGCCTTTGTATACAATTTCTAGTTAAGACTTTCCACCTGGCAGTTCTCCAGCTTGCTGCTTGCTGCTTAGCATTTACCTTTGGCAGATTGCAGTTACAAGCATGTAACACCATACTTGTTTGCTAAACAAATGAGCAGCTCATAGGCACAGGGTGTAGCTGTGCATCTCTAAAATATCTACTCCAGCTAAGTTCCGGAGCACAGCTGAAGTTTTCTATGTTTTAGCAGCTTCAGAAGTAGGCAAATTTGTTGATAACTGCTACAGTTAGATTTAAGTGATTTAGACAATTTTCTATCTCAATGTCTTTTCAGAAATTTGGTCAATGTTTCTCTAATAAATTTGTGAAGTATTAGTATATAGTAACACAGCTTTATTTTTATCTTTCACATTTAAAATATATTTTATTCATTTATTTATTTGCTATATGGTCTCAAGACTTGTAGTGATCCTCCTGTCTCAGCCTCCCCAGTACTAGGATTATAGGCATGCAACCCCACATCTGTTTTCAGAGGCGTGCCCCGGGTTCCAGGGCCAGAGTGTGGTACCAGGGATAGAACCCGGTCCCTGCACTTGCTAGATCAGTGCTTAGACCAATGAGATATCTCCCCAGCCCAGTAATACAACTTTGTAAGACAGATTATGAGACCTCTTCAATTCAGAAAAGAAGACCCAATAATATTAACCTGTCCCAACTCTAGGCTGTGTCACAGTGCGTAGATGTAAAATGAAAATATGTATCTCTATTATTTCCCTGGTATTCTACCAAGGAAAATTGAAAAGTATTTGAAAGCAAGCACTGTGCTTTTACATTTTATAATTGCCATTGTAGAAAAGGAACTTTAGCAGAGGAAAAACAAAATGAGCAATCACGTCGATCCATACATTGAGTCTAAAGTTAATCTGTCTGTCCAACATACAAAGACGCTTTCTCTTCTCTCTTCCCTTCCTCCCCACTTCCCCCTTCCTTTCTGGACTCTCCCTCACCTCTCCCCACTTGATTTCTCATACTTCTGCCATTGTTTCACAGCACTTAAATGTCTTCCTTACAGTTCCATC
This sequence comes from Ctenomys sociabilis, assembly GCA_004027165.1. NCBI lineage: Eukaryota > Metazoa > Chordata > Mammalia > Rodentia > Ctenomyidae > Ctenomys > Ctenomys sociabilis. The sequence continues at coordinate 44,601 of PVKA01004628.1, forward strand.
ATTGTACACAATTGTATGCAAAACACACATGTACGCAAAAATCTTCAATAAAAATGGAACAATGAGAATAGGTAGAATTAGAAATTATTAAGTTTTTGTGAGCAGAGAAAAAGAAATCTGTCTCTAAGAATAGTGTACTGTAGCAGGAAGGTGAGGGCTGGGGAGACAGCTCAGCAGCATAAGAGCCTGCCTGGCTAGAGCAAGGTCCTGAGTTCAATGCCTGGCATTGAAAAATGAATGAATGAATGAATGAATGAATGAATGAATGAATGAATGAATGAATGAATGAATGAGTGAGTGAATGAATGGAAGGTGAAACTGACATGCAAACATACTATCCTTAAAGAACAATCTGGTCATAAAGCTGTCTAAACTAGAAATTTGCCACAATTCTCCACCACTGATGGGCTAAAGTCCTACCTGCATAGCTTCAGGAGTTCATGACAGAGGCTGGCTGGGTAACAGAATTAAGATGTGTTTGGAGACCTATGCACTGGGATTTTACATCTACATTGCTTTTTGTTATCCATATTATTCCCTCACTTCCTTCCCATGGAAAAGTAGATACTATGTACTGTTATGACACAGTAGATACTTATGTCATAAGACCATTATGAAGGTCCAAAACAGTGTGCAGAGAAAGCTTCTAAACTAGGACAGCTAAGGCATTCTCACTTAATGTTAAACTATGGTTGTTATTATTGCATATCTAGCAATATTCTTTCTATTGTCTTACGGTTACTCTAATTTTTCCCATCCTATCTTACAGTTCTCATGCAATAAGGATATTTCTTCTTTGTCTGTGTTGTCACGTGCAACCTCGCCGGCAAGGAAGACGCGACAACCAGCTCTTCTTTCCACGGTTTATTCTGGACCCCTATACAATACTACTTCTCCTGCTAGCTAGCTTTCTTGCTTTCTCCTTCCTCCTTCTCCTCTCTTCCTCTCTTCCTCATCTTTTCCTCCTCCTCTGGTCCTAGTCTCTCCCTGCTCCTAGTCTCTGCTCCCAGTCTCTCTCAGGGGAAGCCCGCTCATGGCTTTTGAACCAGTGGGCGTCCAACCCCGGAGTGCTATGTGGGCACAGCCAATAGGTCCAGGTACACGGAAGCAACGCCCTAGTCCTTAGCCTTAGCCAAAACGAGAAGTTATTTGCTATGGAGAGCATCCACCCCCAGGTGAGGATGAAAGAGGAAGCCAGCGCCGTCTTTAAGGTGTGGCTGTGTCTTTAAGGTGTGGCTGTGTCTTTAAGGCGTGGCTACTCGCAGCTCTCTACACTGTATATCTTATTACTCCTTGTGAACTTGGAAACTCCTAGTTTTTCTTTAGCAGTTGACTGATGAATTCACTTTGTAAAGTCTGTGGCTCTTTCAGGCAGTGTTATGACTTTCTTGGTGAGAATATTATTCCTGTGATGTCACTGTTGCTTTGTCATGTTGTATTGCAATTATTTTAACTGATAATTATTATGCAATAAGTGGCAATAATGTGTTGAATAACTAAATAGAAACTTGTTCAGTCAATAATCATTACATGTTATACACCATGTATTATCAACACAAAGTGGAGTAAAGAATGTCAAAAATGGAAGAAAAGATATCAATACAAAAACAAAAGTAGAGAAAAGAGAAAGAAAGAATGAAAAATGCAAAGTGATCTAGTATATAATGCCATCTAGTATATAGTGCCTATATAAGCCATAGAGTAAAAACTCTACCTAGGTGACATAGATACATGACATGCAGTAGCTGAAGAAAAGACTGCATTAACGAGATATTGTGGAAGATGAAATTGTGAAGACCTTAGATTTTAGATGAGAGAGTGTTAGGATCACACCATGAATTCTGGGCATGGGAACTAAAAAAAATATTCAATGCAGAAAACTTTAATAATAAAAGCTAACAAAGCCTTTTAAACAGCTCACAAAACACTGAATCCTTTAATCTTTACAACTACTCTGTGAGGAGGGTCCTAAGATCCCAAGTTATTTGCTCTCAAGGAGCAGCTAGTAAGTAGCAGATTGAGGAAGGAAGCTGCAGCATTGGGCCTCCAGAGGCAAGTCAGGTGCCAGCAGGCCTCACTGGCTTTATTTAAGTGCCTCCTGACTGAAAGTCATTATGCTGGGAAAGGCAGCACTGATAAGAGTGATTCAAAGTCTGGGCCTCAGAATCTGTTCCCTTACCGATCTGATCTTCTGCTGCTGACATTTGTAAAGTGCTTCATTTAGGCAACTTGTGGAAGACAAGGGGATTATAGGTTGGTGCTAAAAAAGGCATGATTATCTTCTCTACAATTAAAAAATAAAATAAACCGACAACTGCAACAGAGCCTCCCATTTACACAAGCTGTGAGGCATTTGGCTTGGGATGTACTGACTACTTTCTCTTTCAAGATTCCTTCTTGTGTTCATTACCAAGCTGACAGCTTCCTACAAAAGGAAAACAGGGCATTCATGTGCTGATTTGCACCCACCAAGCCAGGTGAATCATCCTATAGCTTCAAGACATAACAGAGCTATTCCAAGGCTGTATTGTTTAAGTGAAAAGAAAATATATGAAGGCTACACATAGATTAAGCTAGCATTTAGTTTTGGGTTTTTAGACATAACATGCAATGACTTGCTACTTAATTGGTAGAGTCCTTGTCTAACTGTCTGAAATGGCATGGTATGGCCTAGAGTGATCTTGTACAGGCATGGAGAAGAATTTGCAAGAATGAGAAATTATTCCTTGAAATTAAGAACTTGGTAGAATATAGTACAGTGGACACAAAAGGCACAACCAAGTGTATTAGGCAGTTCTATTGCTGGGGCATGTGCTTGAGTCTCACAATAAAAGTAGCAGTGTACTTCAGCAGACGACTTGAGAGAATAGAAGGATTCCTTGGCAGGCTCTGTGGCAGGGTCATGATGGTGGATGGATGTGGGGAGAATGCTGCTTAGTTCACCATGGCAGAGAAGCACAGGAGGAGTGATGCAACCAAGGAAGGTGGCAGGGACCATATGTGGACCTCTGTGACCCTCCTAGACTCACCCAGGAACATGCTTCACTGATCTGCTAGGCATTTCTTAGTTGAATGAAGCTAACAAATCAGGAGTCATGTTCAAAATTCATCTCTTATGAATTTTACATCCAAACACATTTTCTTACATCAAAGTTAATCAAATAAAAAGAATAGCAAGCTAAAATTCCACTTAATAGTTTCAAGCATCCTGCATGCCACCTAAACACATAATCCCTTCTCCAAAATTTCAAAACTTGCAGTGTTTTTCAGAAGCCTAAGCCTCTTTGGAGACTCAAGGAAAACTTAGTTATGAACATTCAGTATCAAAGCAAGATGCATAATCTGAAAGTACTATGGTACGGGGCAAAAACTCTCATTTGAAAGTAGAGATAAGGGAATAAAGAAGAGTTGGAACAAAGCAAGACCAAAACCCAGTAGAGCAAATTGTAAGTGTTGGAACTCCATATCTAGCATCCATGGAATATGGTAGGAATATGTGATTTCCAAAAGGCTTGGTGATGCAATCCAGAAGCCTTGCCAGATGCAGTCTATGTGGGCCCTACTGAGCTGCATCTCATCAATAGCAGTTTTCCTCATAGATGTTGCATATTCCTAGCAACTCCAATTTCCTGAGTCTCTACAGTACATTCCCAGTATTTTACACAGTCCTCTCAGGAGTTTCTTTCAAGTCTGGTTAGAAACCTCCCTACCACCACAACTTCTGCATTCTGCATGCAGATAAAAGCATCCCACATGGCCCCCAGCCCACACAACAACCATGGCAAGGTCTGTTCACAGAAGCAGTAGTCAGTCACCTTCAACCATAGCTGCTGTCACCTCTGAGTGCGTGGTTGCCTGAGCAGAGTCAGATGAGTCCCAAGAAGCCAGTTCCCTAGAAGGTCCTTCTTCAGTGTAGCGAAGGGGACTCTTCTCAAATGAAAAATGGTCATGATTTCACTCTTCTTCCTGTGATTGATAACGTCTTGCTGTCTTTGGGGATGCCTTCAAGGCATTTTGCTCTCAGTGTACAAAGTAACATACTTGGTTTCTACTCACCAATCTCTTCCACAATAATATCTCTATGAAGACAACAATATGCAATATATTAATTGTTATAACTGTCCTACTGACCTGTTTTGAAACTGTGTCATTGTTATTTGTTTATCTATAAAATTAATTAAAAAAATAATATCTCCTTCAGGCCCAAGTTTACATGAGGTCCCCCTGGGCTAAAATTTAAATGTTTAGAAGTTTTCTACTCTGCCTTTTACTCTATCCTTTATACCTGGCTAGAAACAACCAGCAGTGCCCACACCACAACCTGAATGCTGGGATATCTCACTTTTTCTAGTAGCTCAGTTGGTTCTCTGCCTTTAATCCGAGTCTCTGGAAAGGTCTCAGTATAAGACGAAAATGCAGGCATTTTTTTAACCTAAAGTATAACTCACATGGCTTCTATTGCTATTACCAGTGAAATCTATGTTTACAAGTTGAATGTCCCTGGCCCTAACTTTCCTGTCCACATTTTCATCAGCATTCTGGTCTCCTGAAGACTGAAATGAATGATTCATCAGGGTTGATCTCTAGTTTTTAGACTTCCCTAACCAGTTTTCCTCAAAAACCAGCTTTCCTTGAAAAGCAATTTTAAAAATTTCGAACCACATTGTCAGGTAATGCCACAGCAGTGATCCCAGTTTTCTGGTACCAGTTTCCTGTATTAGTCACTTCCCTGGGGCAAGCCTCTTGTTGCTCTCAGTTTCAGAGGATTCTGTTTGTGCTCAGTTACTTCCGGGCTGCAACACAAAGGCAGAGAATGAGGCTGCCTAGCTTATGGCAGGCATGGAGCACATGGGTCCCAACGGTGTGCCTCTGAGGTCCACACAGATACACCGCAAGGTGCCCTTCACCAAGGCGATCCCAGTGACACCAAGACATTCTAGTTGCCTGTGCCAGGAATCACTGAGGTAACATTTTACCACTTGCTCACCAAGAACTTGCAGTTTTGTACATGGCCTTGCATGTGATTTCAACCTGCTCACATATCTCACTCGATGGACCCAGAAACTGAGGTCCAGACAATTAAAATACATTGGCAAAGAGGTTACATTTTTGGTACATGAAGTTCTCAGGCAAGTTTCTGAATAAATGAGTCATAAATAAGTAATCCACAAGAGTCTTACAGTTTCAAGTCTGTGATCCTCTGAGGCTTTAGGTTTTTAAAAAGAGAAGTTTCCTATCTATGTAAGAAATTTAAAAATGTGGATTTTTATGAAAACCCACATTTTTCTATGTCTGTATAGATGTACTTAATAATTTCTAAAAATTGACAGTCTGCCTTAAGTGATTAGGCAGATAGTCTCTAATTCATCTTGCCTGGAGTAATTCCCACTGACTTCAAGCCTTAAATGAGGTATGCAGGAAAATGAGAAATGAGCCCATAGAGTTATAATATTAAAGAATCACAGAAATTGTAACCATAGAGGATTTTGACTAACTCGCATTAATTATCCAATTTGTGAAAGAAATAAAAGTATTATGGAGAGCTATATTTGTGAAAAATGAACACTTTCAGTTCTTTTTTATGAAGTCAGATCTTTCTATTTACTACACTGTCTTAAAAAGAGCATAATTTCTGACAGCTTCTCAGTATTGCTGCTGCTGTTGTCCTTCTTGTTTTGGCATTGGTAATCCATGTTCTGTGCTATTAGTTCTCTTATAAAGATCACTTACCTTTTCTTTTAATGACAGTCTTGTCACCACTGGGAAATACCTTAAGGTGAACATTGGAATTTCCAGGTCAAGCTCAATCAAACCAATGCAGGAAATTAAAAAATGTCTGACCACATTGAGGGACATTAAGAGATGCCCTTCCCCTGACACACTCATGAGAACATGTGAATACACAGAAGGAGGGAGGAAGGGGAGGGCAATAGGAAGGATAAGGAGGAATGGGAGTACATATTACTGTTCATTTAGTGTGTTCTGGGACTGAGAAAAACAGTGTGTAGTCTTAGTAGTCTAGGTTTTGATGAATTTCATTGTAATCAAATCCATCTCACAGAAGGACTGCTCTAAAGCATACTTCTCTGCTTGGCTTGTACTTACCATTGGTTCTAGTTCAGTGTAAGTGATACCACTAATTTTATTTCAATTAAATGATGTTAAGAGTTCCTTTCATTCAGTCTTTGAATCTAAAGTATTTTTATTCAACCATCTTCTTTGCTGTTTTCCTTGTGTTCTGAAGTTTTTCTTTGGTAGAAATATTGTTCTGTTTTTCCAAGCCAAAGTCTACAATTTTTGTAGTATTAGAGGATTAATGGATCATTTTACCCAAGAGTAACACATAATTGCATAACTGCTATGAAATTGTTTAACTAGCCAAAGCAAAATAAAATTGAAACATTTATTTAGAATACTGATAGATTCATATATTTGTTTTCATAGTTATGTTCAGTAAATTCCCTGAAAATTGAAACTGAAAAATAATACTTATAAGGATCAAAGCACACTAAAAATTTTTTAGTAGATGAAAAAATATGTATCTCATTTACATCACCAGGATAAACTGTACTTTGAGACATAAGGGAAAACAGGAGCAGAGAAAAACAGAGAGTGGAAGAGATCATGGACACTGGGTATGAGATCCAAGTCTAGGTAACTTGATGATAATTTAGGTGTAGAAAATCTATTAATCAAGACCATTTTCTGTGTGTCCAGGGTCACATGTACAAGCATGGGGTAGACATACATTATTTGGGCTAATTTTACTATTTGGTGTATCTCCAATACAGTACATTAATTTAGCTCACTTATAAAATAATGCCATAGATTGTCAAATTTTAACTTCTATGTGAGACTATGGAACATGAATCAACACACCAACAGATGACCCCAGGAGATCCGATAGGAAGGACTCTGTCCACGAAACCACAGATATGTTCTAGAACCAAGGAATGGCAGGAGGAGGGAATGCTGGGATGAGTGAACTATTTGGAAAAAGATGCTACTTTAAGGAACAGGCAGTAGAGCAGTTTCACAAAATTTTTTAAAATTGTTGGAGAGTAGGTAAGAAAACAGCATGCTACATTCACAGCCCTCTGTGAATCAGTTTCCTAAAGCCAATGTGGTATGTCTGGCTTTTAAGGCATGGTTTCAGTGTAAATAGAAAAGGGCAAACTTCATTCATACTGTCAGGCTGAGTTAGAGGTGGGATAGACATTGACAGGGGTGAGCATGACGCTGACAGTCCCAGGTCTCCAGAAAGCAATACTGATGCTATGTAGAGAAAACATAACACGGCTATTGTTTCCTGGCTGTCATGGAGTTGCTCTGTCTTTGGTCTGTCCTTGGCAACACTCTAATCTTAGAAAGGAAGTCCAAATAAATGTATGGTGGAAGACTAAGGCAATTATCCAAAACCTTGAAGGACCTAGAGCTTTCATTTTTCTGAGGTGTTTTTGGCCATATCTGAATTTTAGGCCTACATAATTAGGAGTTACTTTAAAGAAGCAGGCTCAAATCTTCAGCACTTTAATACATTTTAATTATCATTGGGGGTAACAAAACATAATTTAAAAATACTCAGAGACTGTAGTCAGAAATTTCTAACCTCAAATTACATTTTACCAATTTTTCTTGCTGTGTAAGCCTTAGTTCTCTCAAAACTAAATGAAGATAATCTCAGTTACCTTGCTAGACTATTATAAAAATAAACACAAACATGACTAAAGTATTTGGTTAGTAGTGAGTGTCCCAAAATTATTGCTAACTACATCCTGTATCTGTAAGAATAATATCATCTGTTTCAATACCAAACTTTCACTTGGGCAAAAACTATGAACTTTCACACTGTCTGAAGTCATGTCTACATTTTTTCCAAACAGAATAGAAATTTATGGTTCTTAAAGTATTACACATGTGGGCTATCCAAATAGCTCAGCAGATCAAAGCACCTATTTAGGCAGAGCACTGTGGCCAGGGTTCGATTCTTGGCATGCCATGCCAGCCCCACCCCTGGTGGTGTGCTGAGAGAGTGATTGAGACTGGGTGTGATGGCGCATGCCTATAATCCCAGGGGTTGGGAGGATGAAAACGGGAGGACCACTATGAGTCTGAGCTGTGTACTGAGACCCTATAGACCCTGTACTAAATACATAAAATAAATAACCAAACAAACAAACTAAAAAATAAAGTGTTACACCTGAGGTTAGTTTCCTAGTTAGAGAAAAGCAGTATATACATAGACATTTTGTAGTTATTTTGGCAATGTATTTTAAATGTGCTTTGAAGAACAATCCAGGGTAGCTGGCCTTTTTCCTATAACCCAGATAAATTTTGGAGTGTTTTCTCACCTCCTGTTTCTTAGAAGTTTAAAAAATGACACGTAAAATATTGTTACTCTACCAATACAATATCAGAGGTTCAAAACATTAGAAAATATGCTATATATAGGTACCATTCTTCTAACCCACCTTACCAGTTGACTTGGTGATCTGTTTAGTTTTTAGGAATTTATTTAGCATGCTATGAAGGCTCTAGAACAGGTTCAATTTGTATATGGAAGAGGCACTGCCTCCTTGAACACTTGTGCCCTCAAAACCAACAGTGAAATAAAATAATATATATCATTTCTCCAAAGAATTTTATATTTGGTCAAATAGCTATGCACTCAGTAAATTATAATACCAATCAAATTTTTTGGAATGTTATAAAGGATAGACATGGTGTCGTGCTGAGTAGGAATTGATTATAGTCAGAGAAATGCAGGGAACTAAGGCCATTCCTGGACTAGGTTAAAAATGCAGTATTTACATGTGTGACTATAAGAGATCTGAATGGAATAAATGTCCAGAATGAAGAGAGAAGGGACAGAAGCTGGAGGAAGAAAGACAGGGTGAGCTACATCAGTGAAATTTGAACTGGACTTTCCATATGGACCTGAGAAGAGTAGCTGGTGAGAGGCAGGTGTGAAGAAGAAGAAAGGATGGTTTAATCAGGTCTTGAAAAAGCTCAACTGGGGGTGCTAAGGAAACCTTCAATTTTATTTATTTATCTATTTATTATTTATTTATTTATTTATCTGAGTGGCATTTTGACTTTTAGTTTGGGATTGACAAGAAAGACTTGAACTGGAAAATGTAACTCAGCATCATTAAGTCATCTGTTTACAGCTGCATGGACGAGGTGATTGATGGGACAATACAAAGAGTGGAGGAAGTCAAGATGGATGCTTTGGATATTACCTTTAGGGCATAAGCCTGGGGAGTGGGAGAGGGAAACTTAGGACGACAACCAGAAGAGTACATCATAAAAGAATCAAAGAGCAGCTGGCAAGATCACTCAGCAGATTAAGTGCTTGCATAGGCAGCTTGTTAGCATAGGCCACACTAGCCCTGTGCCTGGCCAGGTGCATGGAACCAGCCAGAGTCTGGGCGTAGTGAAGTATACCTACAATTTTCCTTGAATACTAAAAGCAGGAGGATCGCCACAAGTCTGAGCTGTGTAGTGAGACCCTGTACCGAATACAGAAAGGAAGAGAGAGAGAGAAAAAAAAAAAAGAAAAGAAAAAGAAAAAAAGAAGGAAAAGAAAGGGAAGGAAGGAAGGAAGGAAGAAAGAAGGAAAGAAAGAAAGAGAATGAAAGAAAGGAAAAAGAATGAAAGAAAGGAAAAAAGAACGAAAGAAGGAAAGGAAAGGAAAGAAAAAAGGAAAGAGAAAGAGAGAGAAAAAAGAGGTAAAAGTTTTAAAGAAGAATTTGTTGCTAAATTAGTGGTGAATTCTGTACAAAGACTAGGTAAGACAAGAGCAGCATGACAAAAAATTCTGTCCTGTGATCACTGAAGGTCAAAAGTGCCCTTTGCATTTGGTGTTGGTAGAGCTGATGGGGGAAGCACATTTGTTGACAGCTGAATTTGATGTTGCACAAAAAGGAGAAGACAGTATATCTAGAAGTGATAGAAGAGAGGATTGTGGGCAGATATACAGGGAAGTCAGTCTGCCACATCTCCTATGAGAGATGAGGTTTATTTGTCCTTACTCTCAAATATTCTTTGGTGTGGGTTACTGCAACAGACTTTGTATTGTATTCCTGGGAGAAGACAGCTTCTCCGAAAACAGCTGCCTTTAGAAGAGAACAGTTGAGAAGGCTGCCACACCTCCCTACCTCATGCATGGCACTAACGAAGAGCAGGAATTGTCATTGTAGACAAAGGTGACAGCAGAAATCAGCAAAGATTCAAGAAACTCCGGGTATTCACTTCTCTTATTAGTAAGTAAGCAAATAAATAAATAAATAAACTTGTGGGCTAGGAGATTTAGAAATTTAAGTGGGTAGACACGTGGAATTAAAATCATTTAATACTGCTACCTTCATTATCTTCCCTCAAGAAAAGTATAGCTTGTGCATAATGTATTATTATATTTACTAGCCAGGAAAAAAGAGGTAATTCCTTACCAAGAAAGCCTAACTATCCCTCACATCCTATACTTTATGTTATTTTTTGTTTATAGGCATCAGATCATCCTACATCCTTAAAAAGTTTGTGATAGCAAATATTTTTCTCTTTTGATATGTAGATGTTCTCTCAGACTCTTACCAGTTTTGCAATGCATAGAAGTCTTTCTCAAAGACCTGGGAGTTTGGGGAGATGACTCAGTGGAATAAGTGCTTCCCTGGCAAGGGCAAGGGCCTGAGTTCAATCCCCAGTTCCACCAACAAAAAAAAATCAATAGTTTCTTACAATGATTGCTCAGCTAAGGACAACCATGATCGCCCTAAAAGACCTAGCCAAATAGCTCAGCCGATTAAAGCACCTGTAAGCAGGCCCAGGGGCCGGGGGCTTGATCCCTGGAGTGCACTGAGAAGGCAACTGAGACTGGGCATGGTGGCGTGCACCTATAATCCAAGCTCTTGGGAAGGTGTAAAAAGGCAGATCACTAAGAGTCCAATCTAGTAGTGAGACCCTGAACACCCTGTAGTTCCTTCCCTAAAATACAAAATAATAATAATAAATAAATAAATAAATAAATAAATATAAAAGACTTTGGATATTCCCCTCAAAATGAAATCTTCAGAAAAGCTAGAGCCCCCGTCTCCTAGTCTCTAATTTCCCTAGTTATAGCACCAGCTAGCTGAGACTTAATGCCCAACCATGGTGACAAAATTCTCCCTAGCAGTGAGGTACACTGTATCTCACCTCTGCGTGTAAGAACCTCTCCTTGTATCAGTTTCATGGAACTGAGCTCATTCTTGTCTCCCACATTGAAGCTATTTTTATATTGATAGCAGTAACCTTGAATGAAGCCTCTTCCCTTGACTAATTTACTTTATGCAGCTTTATTTCTACCATTTCAAGAGGCATATTTCATTATAATTAGAGCTTTAATCCTTATTATTTTCCTTCTTTTGTCCATGAGAACAATCTTCCTAGGGTGACTGAACCTGGACAAATAGCCCTGATGTGCCTGATGGCCAAGAGAATCCATGAGTTCAATAACTTGGTTTACCAGAAGGGGAAACAGAAATATACAGCTCAACCAGTGAAACCGCAATCCAGTCCATTCCAGAGGCACAAAATATTGAATACCCAGTAATTAATGTTCTCTGAACCTATTCTAAGGGAAAGAATTCCTGAGTTGAGAAGGATAGGAGAAGGAGCGGGGGAAAGAGATTTATATGCATATGTTAAGTAGGATGGTTTGGACAACTATACTGTGCATTTCTGCTGGTCTGTGGAATGATGCAGATAATGCTGAATTTGTTTCATTTCCCTTTTACAATTGTTTGTACTTTTTCTCTTCTTAATCTCTCATACATTTCTTTCTTCTTCCCATTTTTCATGCATTTATCTGGTAGGATGAGCAACTAATTTGAAGACAACACAACACAATACAACAAACACTGTGAAATTCATATTATTGTGTTCTGTGAAATTTGGCATCATTTGTAATTTTTCTGTTTGAATGCTATTTAGTACTATCTTTAAAAATAAAAATTAAATGTATTCTCTTAAAGGAATATCCATTCCTCATTTCTGAGATTAAGGGGCTTATCATGCATATTTCTGTATTTCATATAGTTCAGAAAAGTGATATTTGGTCCTGAATTATGAAATGTAAGCTCTAGTACATTTTCTTGGTTTAGATTCAGTTGCCACCTACATTTGCTAATGGATAAGATTATGTTCTAAGAAGTTATGAAATATTTATTGAAGAAAAAGAACAGTACATGTGCAGAACTGCTTTTCCAAACAAAATAATTTGGTCATTTTATTTTTATTCCTGAAATGCCTAAAGGTACCAGTCAACATCAGAGGCTAATGGTTGAAACTGAAACCATCCTTAAGTCATATAAGGTCAAAAATAAAATAAGGAAAATAAATTTGTGGGGTGAAATGCAATCATTTAAAATAGCCAAGAGGATTTTTATGCAAAATTCATTTTCAATAACCATGCTTGCTAGGCTATGTGCTAACTTTTGAATACTTGTGATTATTTATATTAATGTATCTTAGACAGAAAAAATAGACTTTCATTACAAATACTGATATTGCTGCAATTTTTTAAATATTTCACATGATTCTAATCTGGCCAATTATGTCTTGGGGACACAAATAAACATATACCGTCTGTGAAGTACTTATCCTACACCCAAATATGTTTAGGTGTTACAGTGAAAAATGCCATCCTTGTTTGTTAATTGAACTTCTCAGAGTAATGTAGTTTTTTTTTTATATAACATCACTGATTTTCTAGCAGCCTGTTTCTGAAGGTGACATTTTACTGAGTATCATGACACGTTTTGCAATAACATGACCTGTGCTTTTATTTTTACTGAAGAGGGCATTGTCAATACAACCCAAGTTCAAATGATACAGAGGAGAGAACTGAATAAGAAGTAAGAATGGAGCCCTCACGGTTCTTTCTTCCTGCACTGGATCATTAAGGCCTCAAGGGAATCAGCTGAATGTGCTCCCTCTATATATACTCTTGAAGCATTATATAAGAACCACAGAACCTTGCACAAAAGTTTATAAAAGCAAATTTCACTCTGGATTCCTTTATCATTTATAGGGGAAGATGTGACTTGAACATTAGAAAAAACTCTACAGAGGCTATGTTTAGGCTTAGGGGCTGGAGAAAAAGGAACATACTCCTGAACGTCTTCTCCCCCATGTAACTGAGTCCCTATCTCTTCCTATTAAATGTATCCATGAGGTTTTGTGACCACTCACTCCCAAGGGTCTCTTGCCATTTCAGCTTCTGCATACAAACGTATCAGGTGAGTGAAAGTGGCCAGAGAAGTCAAAAGGAGGAGCTTAGAAACTGCTATCTCCACAACTTAACACTGTGCTTCTACATAATTCTATGAGAGGCAAGATCTGCACTATTGGTGGTGGGACAGGATATTATGTCGGCTTTTAGTGCTATGGTCATCCACTAGGTAAATAATTATTGAATCTTTGATATAATTCAGCTATATAAAAACCTGTAAATATAATATCATGTATGCACCTTGTACAATACCAAAACATGAAAACAGTTTGCAATGTATTATTTCATCAACTCTGTATGGTTATGGTGTTTTGAAACTGTCTGATTGACATTTGTATTTCAATAAAATAAAAATAAATGGAAAAAAAAAAAAACCTGGAAGCCTATCTCCTGTTGGGATACAAAAGTCCAAACTCTAGCAGAGCATTTATGGAGGTACCAGGAAAGGCTTGGGTACAAAAGGGGAATGGTGCTCTGCAGAATCACCTGACTGCCTGAGCTTCATCATGGTAATGAAGAAATGTGAGGGTAGGTGGGATATGTATACAGGTGCGTGCATGTGGAGGTTCAGGGGTGGGGATGTGGGAGGGATTTGCCGCCAGAGTGAATTTTTACATTTGTTGTGTCGTTTGGAAATAAGTTGTGCACTCCAAATTCTCCTGCTATTAAAAATGATGGGCAAATAGGTCAGTGTGCTGTAAAAAATTGATTTGACAACAGCAATTTCAAGTTGCTGATGGTTTGAGGTTGGCAGTTCCCTCCACTTCGAAATGCTATGAGCCGGACCGTGTTTATGCGTTATGTAACAGTCCGATGAAAACACTGGAGCACAAGCTTTCCTTCTGTTTGTCTTCTGTATTAACCCTGTCCTGGGGCCAGGCAAAAGTGCTGTCACTGTCCGTTGCTGCACACTACCTGTAGTACTGTTTTGTGTGCTGGCAAGCACGGGTACAGTGGGCTCATAACCACCACCTTCTTCTTCCCAGGAATCAATTATTTGGGGTGAGCTCTGAAAAAAGCTATTTAGGTGTGTGACATTTAACAGTAAAGATTAAAAGTTTCGAAAGAGTAGAAGACATCCACCCAGGCATATCTGGGCACTATAGATCCAAGCTTGAGAACAGCCAATCCTGACAGGAAAAGACAGAAACAGCTCTTCCCTGGGTTTTTCAGCACCTATGTATCACCCCAGCCGAACCACTTCCTATGCTACTTGTCCTTTCGGATACAAGCTCAATACAATTTTAGCAAATAAACACAAGAGGCAGGGTGAAGAGTAGAAAATGCAGGCACGGCAAATCACATTTCAAGTGGGAAAGCCAAATTCTCTATAAATTCAAACCAAGATTTTGTTAGCAGGTTACTGGGGGAGACTTGGCCTCCTGTTTTCATGGAGGGCAGTCTTGGTTACTGGATTCACACCTCTGAGGTCACCTCTGAGTGGTGCTTGCAAGCAGTGCTTGGGATCTCTGTGGCTTTTTTGCACTCCTTCCCTGCAACTTTGCTCAGAACTTTTGAGCAGAAGGGAATGGCTTAGACATCTGCATTTAGTTTTGGGTTTCCTGAAGTGAAAGTTATAATGAAGACAGATGTTTGGGCAGGGCCTATAATCATGCTATGAAATACATCCCTTTTTCCAAAAAGGTGACCTCTAGTATTTCAAATCAGTTATCAAAACAGCATCTTTGAAAATATTCAGTATAATACACATGGCAAACTATGCACACAGCCTTTGGAAACCCCCTCTTGTATGAATGTAATTGAACTCAGGGATGGTTTGTGAATTTTGATAAAAGTTCATTGTAAGTCTTCTTATATACTACTACTATCATAAAGAAAAGTAGGGAAAAAATAATGTTGGCTGCTCCTATTTTTATTTTACCCATGGAGAAAAAATTTATAAGGTACTTTTAAATAATTTATCCTTCTTTTTTTTTTTTCAAAATGAAATGGGATTTTATTTTTATTTTATTTTTTTAATTGAACTACAAATGTTAATCAGACAGTTTCAAGACACCTTAACAATACAGATTCAATAAATTAATACATTGAAAACTGTTTTCATAATGTTTTGGTATTGTACAAGGTACATACATGATATTATATTTACAGATATTATTTTAGCAGATATCTCTTATCAGTGAATTAAGAGTGTAGCTGCTTACTTATCTTATTTTTATACCTGAATTATATCAAAAATTCAATAATTATTTTCCTAGTGGATGACCGTAGTACTAGAAACCGACATAATATCCTGTCCAACCACCATTAGTGCAAATCTTGCCTCTCATAGGATTATGTAGAAGCACAGCGTTATCTATCCCAACTGTACTGTCTATACACACACATCATGATTTTTTCTTTCTACACCCCTTCCTTTGTCTACACCTGTCAAAGGTGGGCACTCCATTGCCATTCAACTAACTTAGGTGCTTGAACTCGACACTACAATCCGACACAGTTCGGCATTCTACAACAATAGTGAGTTAGTCAAAGAAATTGTGGACCATAGCCATTTACAGCTCAGCTTAATATTATGGCCCCACGATGTATACTTCATTTTTATACTTTTCTGCTGGATGGTTAAGACCTAGATAGATCAGGTGAGCTCCAAATTTTCTGAACAAGGAGATTATGGAGCCACAGAAGAAAGAGATTGAAGTTCTATAGTGTGCCTGGGGAGAGTCACATGGAGAGAAAACTTTCTCTCAATCTCTCACAGAGAGTAAACTGGTCAAGCATTGGCCGTGACTCATCCACATGGATGACACAGAAAAAGGAACTACAGAATAATGTACAGGACTACAAGATAAACCCTGAGGGGACTTCACTGACCACATAGGAAATATAAAGTTCATGTGTTGGTATATAAGTCTTGCTCTATCTAGGTCTTAACCATCTAGCAGAAAATTTATTCTTCTTAAGGCATGTTAATAGCTGTTGATAAATACTTCTGCTTGGAATTTGAGTGGTGATAGAAGATGAATCAACGGGCCTGTGTGACTTTATATGCTGCACCTTTATCGTTCGCACTTCATGGCAGCCCAAAGGAAACCTAAATAAGGACTCTGCATAAGAACACGGAGGCACCCGAGGATTCTTCGCCCAGTGCACAACAGTGTGCACTCTGGCAAGTAGCCAACGTCTGTGTGTAAATATGGAAAAACTTAATGTGTACTGAGGAACTGAACTACTCAGAAGCCATGTGTGCAGTGCACTTGACTGCCCTGAATACAAACTAGGTCTGGTCTAATCCAGAGTTTACAGGAAGGAGACACCTTTCCCAAAGATACTACTGGCTCCCTCTCTGCCAGTAGTATCTTCTTCCCCTTTGAAAAACTCCTCTAGGCTGTCTAGCAGCTCCAAGGCAGCTCTTCAATGCTAATGAGGTAAAGATACACACAGGAGAAGGTGGCTGAGTGAGTTTACTGAGTCTGAGTCATACAACAGCATGGCAAAAGCTTTTGAGTCAGTCCTCTACTCAAAACACCACAATCACACGCAATGCTCCCTTTATGAGCTAGAAAAGCTCCCACAACTTCTAGCAGTGTCACTAAGAAGCTTCCTCGCATTGCAGGTCTTAAAGTAGGCGCAGGTGTTTATGTCATACAGTCTTTGGACTAAAGATCACAGAAGCAGACACTTGCTATAAAAAGAGGCAACAAGGGCTGGCCCGATAGCTCAGTAGACTAAGTGCCTGCTTAAGAGAGTGCAGTGGCCATGATGTGGTCCCCAGTGTGCTGTGCCAGCCATGCTCCTGGAGCACGCTGAGAAAAATTTTTTTAATTAATGTTTTTTCAGAAAATTAAATACTAATTAATTTAAAATTGTATGTTTCAAAACAAATGAACTAAGAAAAAGTTTTCATGATAGTAAAGAAATATAAAGAATAAAATATACAATAAATGCTGGAATGCCAAATAAATGACCATCACTTCTGACAGTTTGGGGATAGGATATCACACAAAGTTCTAGTGTGTTGTGGACATGGATAATGACCATGACACTTACTGGTGGCCACATGTCACTTGTGGGACTGAGCTACTGCTATTTCCTTGAAATCCACCCTGTAGACTCTAATGGAATCTTGACCCATAGGGTGCAAGAGAAGTCCATTTATAGAGTGTGCTAATGGAAATATGTTGCTGCTGTACACAAAAGAATTACTGAAAGACTACTATTGTATATTTCTTATTCTCCTGTGTTTGTTTGCTCTATTTGGTGAGTTCTTTCCATTCTCGTTCATGGGGTTGTGATCATTTTGCTCCCTCTCCAGAACATCATTTAGTAGTCTGTGTAGGCTTGACTTTGTCGTCATGAAATTCTTTAGTTGTTCTTTGTCATGAAAGTGTTTCACTTCTCCCTTATACTAGAAAGAGAGTTTTGCAGGGCATATCAGTCTGTGTTGGAATATGTTTTCTTGCAAGATTTGAAGTACTTTGCTCCATGCTCTTCTTGCCTTGGTGGTTTGTGAAGAGAAATCTGCAGTTATTTTCATGGCTTTTCCTTTAAATGTGATCTGTGTCTTTTCCTTACCAGCTCTTAGTATACTGTTCCTGTGCTGAATTTCTGGGATCTTGATTATTATATATCTGGGAGTGGTTTTAATTGGGTTGATATTATTTGGAGTTCTATATGCTTTGGTTACTGAATGTCAGATTGTTGCCCCATATTTGGGAAGTTTTCTGCTGTTACCTCTGCCTATATTCTTTTTATATCATTTGTATTGACTCCTTCCTTCTCATTGATCCCTATTAGTCTCACATTGTTCATCTTTGCATCATCTTGATGGTGTTGAATTATATTTTCCTGCATCCTAGTTGTTTTTAAGAGATCCTTACTTTCTCACTAGCTGCAGTGGTGTCTTTAAGGCCAGAGAGTATATTTTCACTTTTACTCAAACGGATTTTCCAGCTTGTGATTGAGGTTTTAATTTCCTGTGTATCACTTTGGATCTGTTTCATACATTCTATTTCTTTCCTATATTGCTTATTGAGGGGTTCCATCATTTTTATAATAATTGCTGCATTGCATATTGTTGTCTTCATAGACGTTATTCATAGTGTTTTTTTTAATAAGTTTGTTCTTTAGAATCATTTAGTACTTGTTTGATTATAGTTATCACTACAATTTTTTACTTCGGAAATTATTTATCTGATCTCTTCTAAACCTTCCTGCAGTTGTTTCTTTACTTCCAACACTATTATTTCAGAGATTTTAGGTGTGTGATTTCCAATTTCCTCTATGCTAGTGTCTTCTGCATTTGTACTGGGTGGACTCGGGGCCTGAGACTGCTTTTTGTTCCTTCTCTTTGTCATTTTGTGTACCACTGATTTTTGACCTTTGGTGTAGAGCTTAGAGTTATTACCTGAGCACCAGGTCTGGATCTAAAAAAGTTCAGACTCCTCCAGGTGGGTGTGGCTTGGGTCTGGCTGCTGTGCTCTACTTCTTCCTGCTACAGCCTTGCAGTTGAATGCTTTGTGTCACACTGGCAAGATGTTCTGCTCCTGAATCAGCTAGGGGTGTCTTGTCTCTGGCTTCTTTGCAGGGAGTTCTGTTGAAAAATTCCACACTGGGCCTGTGATCTGGGTCGCTTCAGGATCTGGCAGCCCGGGCAGTCTCACTCACATGCCAGGCCTGTGCTCTGGGTTGATTCAGGGTCGAGTGTCCTGGACAGTCTCACTAACACCTTTATTAATTTTATTGAGAAACAAATAGCAAGGAGACAGTTTTAAAATCAATTAGTAGAATAGCTTCAATAATTACTGCATTGCATATTGTTGTCTTCATAGACGTTATTCATAGTGTAAGGTGTAGAAATGATATCCTGTCCAAACACTATTAGTATAAATCTTTCTTCTCACTGAATTAAGAGAAAGTAGCTGTATATCTATCCTAACTATTTTGTGTATATAAAGACAAAATGATACTTCATTTATATACCATTTTTTGTTTAGTTTTGTCAGAGATGGGTATTCCATTGCCTTTTAAATATTGTAGGTATGTGAATTCAACAAAATAATCCAATATAGTCCAGTGGTCCTTAATAGTAGTGGGTTATCCTCATAACTGGCAATGTCAGAAGTTGTTAAATAGAGCCTTTTATAGCTCAGCATATTAATATGGCTTTACTTTTCATACATTGTGGTTATAATTTTCTGCTGAATAGTTAAGATCAAGAAAAAGCAAGACCTATATAACAAGAAATGTAACTTTTGCATCTGACGAGGTCAGTCAAATCCGCTCAGGATTTACCCTCAAACTCTGTACTGCAGTTTGTAGATCCTTTGTCAGTGTCAGGCAGGTGGATGAGTCAGAGCCATTACTTGACCAATTTGCTCTTTGTGAAAGCCTGAGAGAACGTTTTCTCTCCATGTGACTCTCCTTAGGCACATTCTACATCATCGATCACTTTCCTCTGTGGACCAGTAATCTCCTTCATCAGAAAATTTGGGACACAACTCAGTTACAGGATGTTACAGTACAGGTTCTCCTTTGTCCTGAGTCCTCACTGACTTTGAAAAGCTAGGGCCAAAATGTTGGCTGTCCTTGTAACCTTTCTTTTTCTCTAATTTTTAGTCTGCAAACTTGTTATCCCTCCAGAAGAGAAGCTTAATGCTATTATTACCCTATAACCTAGGCAGTTGAGCTTAACATCACTATCTGTCTGAATATCAAACATCTTAGACATAACATGGAATCGAAATTTTCCATCTAGTATTGATGTGTTAAACTTTGAGAAGGTGATTGTGACTTGGCACAGTGGCATGGTCCTATAATCCCAGCTCTTGAGAAGAGAATCACTATGAATATGGATCTACATAGTGAGACTGTGTAGACTCAGTATACCCTATAAACCCTATAGACTCTGTCATAAATATAAAGAGAGAGGGAGGGAGATAGAGAGAGAAGCAACAGAACACTTGTGTATTTTGAAACATGAGATGCACAGGCGTGGCAAGATTGTTTTATGATGGTCAGGAAATAAAAATTGTTAACACAAAAGTCTTTCATCTTCAAAGAGATCTGAAAAAAGTAATTATTAAATGGAACTGCAAGTGTTAAATTTCTATTACATTAACTCAAGTTTCCAGTTTCTTTTCTCCTTCCCTAGCAGATATTTCCCTATTGCTGAATTCACCAAGAAATAATAATAATAATAATAATAATAATAATAATTAATAATACAGCTTTAAATTTATCCCTAAGCTAAAGCCTATTAAATGATTGACAAAATCTTAGCTAACTTAAAAAGTGACTTATATAAACCTCATTTGCTATTTAGGGTATGTTCTGCTCTCAGTAAGTCAATGTGCCTTCCCCCCATTGATTGGTGGCAAGAAATGCATTTGCTTTAAAGGCAAGCTTTCTTATGAAGCTAAATATCTTTTGTGCTCCTGTGAGTCATACCCAAGCACGTCTTTGATTCTTTTGTGATTTTGCCAAGGTTCAGGTATTTTTAAAGACCTTGCAATTTTTTCAGATAAACTTCCCAAAATATATCCTCCTCCTTTTGCAGTTTTTAAAGAAGTTACCAGGGCTGCTCTAGAGCTTGGCGATACTTTCTTGCATTTCATACGTAATCAGTTACCTCTGTAAGACAGCAGCGGCTTTGGCTTTGCGGAGGAACATGGTCGGATGTGCTTATGCCCAGAAATGACTGACAGAGGCCGTGACACTGAGTCATTGCCTGACAATGACCGCTGCTTCTGGTTTTTGATAGTTCCTTATTATTAGAATCTGTGTTAGTAGATTTACTTGCTGCACATGTACCATAAGGATAATATTCCCTTCAGGTCACCCCTCTGCCCATATTTATGTCAAAATCCTGAGATACCTCTGCACAGATTGTTAGGAAGCTCCTGCTGCAAGTCCTTGCAAGTATCTCTGCTCTCTCCTGCCACTTTGCATCCAATCCAGGACCATTATACGCTTCTGCAATTCCACCATCAGTGGTTAAGGCCTGTGTACCAGATGGAGTCTAGGGCTCCATATCGGACCCATATATGATATCCATTTTGGTTGTGTCCTGTGCTATTGAAAAGGTGCCCCAGTTGATATCCAGATGCCCTAGCTTCCAGAAAGGGTAGGGTCCAGTTGTGCAAGTTGAATCCTGAATTCTGCTGTTTTGAGATGTTTGAGGTTTTGTTTTGTTTTGTTTTGCAGTACCAGGAATGGAACTCAGAACCCTGCGCTTGCCAGGCAGGCTCTTATTGTACTGAGCTATCTCCCGGCCCTTATGTTTGAGTATTATGAGCTGTTCTATTGTTCGGTGCTCTCTTGAGCTCAACTGTAAAATGGGACTAATAATGAAACTTTCATTATTAGAGGTTTTGTACATCTAATCCCAGTACTGGGGAGGCTGTGAACAGGAGGATCACTATGAGTCAGAGCTTCATAATGAGATCCTGTACAGAATACACTAAAAGAAAGTTTGATATGCTTTAGTTCTTAGGGCTTACAATAGTGTCTTTGAGTGTGTATTATTCATTGTTGTCCTCTTTCCTGGTGGCAGTAGTTATAGAACTACTAATACCTGATTTCAAGCTTGTCATTTTTTCATTAAATAATACTACTTTTGCTCAAAAAGTGCAGGTAATAAGATATAATACTGAACTACAGTAACAATTTGAGTGAAAAATGAAACTCATTTTCAATTTTCATTGATTTAGAAACATGATCACACTTGGGAGTATTGCATGCTGATTGTCATTATTTACAATGATGTTTTGCAAATAGAAAACTGTGCATAGAGTAGCTTGTCTAGTTGGAGCTAAATAGAATTTAAATTTGACTAAGGAGAAAATCTAGGAAGCACTGTCTAGTACTGATTTTTCAGAAAGGGAATCCTAACAATATTATTTATAATACCTCATTTGCTGACCCTGAACTATTGCTGAAGGGAACACACAAAACTGTGCTGGTTGCAGGAGCTGGTTTGTCTTTGCTTGATCCTATTGGTCATCTTCATATCAGTTTCCACGGTCCTCCCCTGAAAACGGAAGCGCTGTGTATCCTATTCTTCTTCAGGAAAACTAGTTGGTTAATTTGAAGATTAGCTCCTAAACTGTGCACAATTGCCAAATTATGTTGCTGTAGGCAGTTGAATTAGATAGAAATTCTATAGGCAGTCAGACAGGGCTAGATCCTCCAGGAGACAGCACTGAAGACAAGATAGGTTGCAACCGTGTGAGACAGACAGATGCTCCTGCTGTGGGTCAGACCTAAAGACCAAAGATCAAATCAATCCTTACTTCTCTAAAGATAATCATCCGGATTACAGACAGTCATGTGTAACACTACAACCATGCTTAAAATACCTGCCATTTTGGTCTTCTAAATGCGTACTGCTTCTAATGTCACATCAAATATTGCTGTACTCTCTTTAAAATAAATGTTTATAAGAAAGGTAATAAAAGTAAATAAGGGACAAGAAAAACAAAATGTAGCAGGACTATGCTGCTACAGTGTTTTATATGGTTTGATTTTGAAATATTCGGGGAAAATGTATAATTATTTTTGAACATTCTAATTTAAATTTTAGAACATCCATGGTTGTTGGAAAATAGCAGTTTCATTTTATGTCTAAGATATGTGATATTCAGACAGAGAGTGATGTTAAGCTTAACTACCTCTGTTATAGGATAATAACATCAGTAAGTTTCTCTTCTGGATGTTTGACAAATAAACTTTGCAGACCAAAAATTAGACAGATAGATGGGCTAAAAAGACAGCCAATATTTTGGCCTTAGACCTTCAAGGCAGTGAGGACTTGGGGCATAAAAGAACTTCTGCTATGACATCCTGTAACTAACTGGTGTCCCAAATTTTCTGATTAAGATTATGGGGCCACAGAGGAAAGTGATCAATGATGCATAATGTGCCTAAGGAGAATCGCCTAGAGAGAAAACATTCCCTCAAGTTTTCACAGAGCAAATTGGTCAAGTAATGGCCATGATTCATCCAGGTGGCTGACACCAACAAAAGATCCACAAGATGCTGTACATGGCTCAGGGTAAAGCCTGAGGGGATTTGACTGACCTTATCAGATAGCAAAAGTTACATTTTTAGTTATGTAGGTCTTGCTTTAACTTGGTCTTAATCATCCAGCAGAAAATTATAACCACAAGGTATAAAAAGTAAAGCTATATTAATATGCTGAGCTGTAAAAGGCTCAAATCAACAACTTCAGAAAATTGCCAGTTGTGCTTGTAACTCACTCCTATTATACACTATTGAACTATATTGGTTTATCTTGTTGAATTCAACTACCTATAATATTTGGACTGGCATCAAGTATGAAAAAATCCTTTAAAGACTTCTTCAAATACAGGTTCTCTAACAGCAATGGAACATTCATCTCTGCTAAAACAAAACAAAAAGGGATATAAATAAAGAACCACTTTGTAGTGAAAAAAATATATATATATACCTACAAGATAGTTAAGATAGATATACTTTAGTTCAATGAGAAGTTTTGTAGTAATAGTGTTTGGACAAGATATCATGTCTGCATCTTGTCCTCTGAGTAACTACTATGAAGACAACAATATGCAATGTATTCATTATTGTAGCCATCATACTAACAGGTTTTGAAACTGTTTCATTGCTTTTTTATCTTTTTTTCTAATAAAAATGAATAAAAGAATTTTAAAGAAGATAATTATCTGGGATTGATCATCACCTGAGGAAACCAGGAAGAGTCACTAATGCAACCGCTACCAGCTACCAGATAAACTTCTGTTCTATATTCATGCCTGCTTGTCACATGACTCACTTCCCATTTAGTCCTAGATTTAAGCAATTTTATGTGAGCAACAGTGCTGGTAACCTTATTGGTTGACCATAGTTTTGTTCCACCTCATGTCCACCTAAGTGAGTCCTGGTGTTCCTTAGACCCACTTAACCACATGCTTTTACTCTATAAAATTCCCTGGGAATGGTACCTTCCCAGGACAACTTATTCAGGTCCTTTTTCTGTTCCTCTCTTGAACAGAAACTTTCTTTCCCCCAACAAATATTTTTCTCTTAACCTCCAATTGTTCCTAAAATTCATTCTTCAGTTTCAGAGAGCAGAAACTTGTCCCAGGTACCTTTCAGGTCAGGAATTGCATTCACTTGTATCACTGTTACTTCTGCTTTTTTTTTTTTTTTTTTTTTTTTGGTGGGATGGGGTGTTGAACTCAGGCCCTTGTGCTTGCCAGGGAAGCACTTATTCCACTGAGCCATCTCCCAGCCCATCACTGTTACTTCTGATGTGTGTGTGTAAGCATTTACATGTGCATCACTGAGAGGTGGAGTAGAAAGAGTGAGAAAGGGTCGGGTCTGTGATTCCAATCAAATGACTTGTTTTATTGGGCTGAATTAGGTATCACCTTTCTGTTGCCTCACTTTCTGGGGCAATGAAGTGGCAAGAAACTAGTCCTTGAAGAAACTGACTTCAACTGCATTTAAAGAGGTCACAAGCAGTGATAACACCTTTCACCACCAAACTCTGCAGCATGAAAGTCATTTCAGTTGAAGTCAAAAGCATAACCAGAATAGGCAAACCTGGCTCTGTACACAGAGATCACACCTGTGTGGAGAAAGGACCAAGAGGGCAGATAACTCTTATTCATATTTACAATTAAATCGATTTTCCTTAGGGATAGTTAGATTAAATGTATTCCTAGGTAGGCTAGTTAGTTATTCCCAGGTTAGTAACATTTAGTTCTTAATTTTCATAAATGAGTTTGCTTTTCAAACATAACTCTAAGAAAAACTTAATTGCTTCAGCTGACATAAGGCTTCGAATGTGCCTCCTCTAAAATTCTAATGCTACCCATGTGACAGTATCAAGAACTGTGTCCTTCAACACTTAATTAGGCTACCAGGGCTCTTCTTTTTCTTTTTTTTCAAAAATTATGTATTTATTTGCTGATCCAGGGTCTTGCTATGCAGTTCTGTCTCATAGTGATTGTCCTGTCTCAGCCTCCCCAGTACTGGGATTACAAGGTGTGCACTACCAAGTCTCATTTGGGTATCTGGGATTGAACTCTGGACCTTTCTCTTGCCAGGCAGCTGCTTATGCTGCTGAGCTCTCTCCCCAGGCCAAGACACTTCCTTACTAATAGAATTAAGGCTGTTATTAAACAGGCTTTCTCTCTTCTACCATGCCATTTCTCTGTGCTAGCATTAATCTCTCTCACCTCTGACTTCTGCCACATGAAGACAAAGAAAAATAAAAAATAAACATTGACTGCTACCTAGTGCAATGATCTTGACTTCTCATCCTCCTAATCTGATAGCAACCACTTTTTTGTTTTTAAATTACTCAGTTACAGGTATTTTGTTAGAGCAAAACAAATTTATTGAGACTACAGAGAAAAAAAAAAGGAAATCAGTAGTGACATACTAAAATTGCCAATGTAGTAAAAAGTGAGTTTGTAGTTAAAGAGGAGAAGCAAAATAACCATGTGTAGATGCCTAGTGACTAGAACTCACAGCTAGTACTTTTTTCCTGTAATTCATAATTCCTATAATATCCAGTCACACCCAAGGACATTGTATAATTTAAATGAGAAAACATCAGTGAATTCTATTTCTGCTTGATAGGGGACACATATTGTGTTTATAACCGATGCTGGGGCAAGCCCTTCACAGGCTGTCACACTTTCTGTCTAGATGTTTGGGACCACAAATCCACAATGGCTAAGTTTGCATACTTGCCTAAGGAATGTGTGGAGGCTTGCCACTGTTATCACATCACTGTTGAGATTTTCCATTATCTCTTCAGGGATGGGCATCTTTCCTATCCACTATGATTAAAAGAACGCCAGAGCAAAGTCCTTCTTAGTATATGATCACCTCTGCTCTTTGGTGACATCTGATAATTCACCTCCTCAGAGCCCCTCCCCCAAGGAAAATGTTCAGGCTCTGGCTTCCTGGTGGCCTTTTGTTCCTCAGTGGTCATCTGAAATCCCCATGGTACTGCCATTTTTGTCATTCTGTATCTTGCTCTTTCTTTCTTTCTTTCTTTCTTTCTTTCTTTCTTTCTTTCTTTCTTTCTTTCTTTCTTTCCTTCCTTCCTTCCTTCCTTCCTTCCTTCATTCATTCTTCCTTTCTTTCTTTCTTTTCCTCCTCTTCTTCTTTTCTCCTCTCTCCTCCTTTCCTCCTTCCTCCTTCCCTCCCTCTGACTCTGTTTCTCTCTCTCTCTCTCTCTCTCTCTCTCTCTCTCTCTCTCTCTCTCTCTCTGCACAATAACACCTGGCAGGAGATTAAAGGCCCATTGCAGGGAAGATATCTAAGTGTCCCCCTCAAGCTTCATGCATTTTGATCCAGGGTCTTTCAAAAGTCACTAGATTATGGGGCTTTAGGTTGACTTGCTATTACGAGGTAACAGATAACAGGGCTGGCGAGATAGCTCAGTGGACTAAGTGCTTGCTTAAGCAAGTATTGAGACTAGAGTTTGATCCCTGGCACCACCCCTGAGCCAGCCACCAAAACTGGGTGTGGTGGTGCACACTTGTAGTCCCAGCATTTCGGAGGCTGAAAACA
>PVKA01004628.1:71506-83176 GCA_004027165.1 Ctenomys sociabilis
CTCCTTCCTCTCTCTCTCTCTCCCCCTCCCTTTCTTTTGCCCCTTTCTCCCTCCCATGGCCATGACTTGAGTATCTGTGAACCTTCTTCCACCATGCCATCCTGTTTCTGTCCCTGAGCCAACCCTCCATGGACTAAAACGAAAGCCAAAATAAATCTCTTTCACTTTCAGCCATGGACATCTGGTACTGTGTCCCAGTGATATAGAAAGTGACCAAAGGGGCTGAAGCAGACCTGTTTCTACTTTTCCTGATGATGATGATGACGATGATGATGTAAAACTGTAAGATTGGTGAAGAAAGTTCTAGCTTTACTTCCTATTTACTTGTAGTGCTTCTCTAAAAAATATGAAATAATAAAGAATTCCTGTCTTTCTTAGTTTTTGTGTCTTTTCTGGAGTGCTAAAAATGTGCTTGCTTTCCCCAATGACATGCTTCAGGACGCTCAGTTGTGAAAATATGAAATAATTTAAAACATTCCCTGAACCCAGGCCAAGCAGCCGCTTCCACTTCTCTGACTCACAGTGCTCAGGCAGCAGCTTCCGTCAGAAGTGGTCGTCCCTGCCTCACTCTTGCGCATGCTGCGCCTTCTCAACCACTGCTCAGCAGCCAGAGGGAAACCCTGCTCACCCCTCTCTGCTCCTCACTCTGGGCCATTTTCTATCATCCTGGTGATTGTGCTGGTGATGACAGCAATACTATGCGGTACAAGGGATCGATCAATCTCTAGTCTAGCTGGTGGCCACGTTGCATTCCTTGACTTGATCCAGAGTATCTGTACAAGGTAGGTATGATTACTAGCCCACAGTTGTAAAAGATTTCGGTAACCCTTCCTTCCTTCCTTCCTTCCTTCCTTCCTTCCTTCCTTCCTTCCTTCCTTCCTTCCTTCCTTTCTTCTTTCTTTATTTTATTTCTTTCATCATTTACTGATGTCAGTATGAACTCAGGAATACTTATTTTCTACTTTACATGACAAAGCAAAAGTATTTATTTTTCACTTTATTTCAGGTGTCAGCTCAAAGGGATATATATATAATACTTCATGGATGAGTGGACATTTTTACATGTAACTATCTGTGCATATACAAAACCGTGTTCACACCGGCAGTGCTAATCCATTGTTGCATGGATCGGTTTAGCATCTGCGTTTTTGCTTCGCTGTAACCTTCAACTCCAATCACCAGAAGCATGGCTTTTAACATCAAATAACGACTCCTCAATTCGTGGTTTCAGAATTGAGAGTGGTATCCACACACATAGCAACTCTACAAGCGAGGCCGGCTCCCTCAGTTTAGCTCCTTTAGTCCTTAGGGTTTTCAGACTCCACTCACCGCCAGTAGCATTCAGACCAGCAGCACATTCCCTCCACTCCTTTCAGGGAAATTGTTGCTCACAACTGAGATACGTGGGGATTCTTTCACACATTCTCATATCCAGTCGGAGCTCCCTGTAACCTCCGAAGTGACTTCCACAGTCTTACAAACACCAAGGCATATCCGCTGTGCTCTGACACTCCACAGTCTTCACAAATGCTTCCTTGTGTCATCGTAGCTTGTGGAACAGTTTAACCATTATAAAAAATTGTCCTGTACTTAACATTTCACCACTTCCTCCTACACCTGAAGACATACTATTGCTCACCTATTTGCTTTCTCTTTAGTTTCATTTCTGGAGGTCATGGAATTGAAACCTAGCATGTGCATTTTTTGGATGGGCTTCTTTTACAGAAAAGTATTCATTCAAGATTTATCCATACTTTGTGATAGTTGGATAGTTCATTTATTTCTGTCACTGAATTATATTCTTTTGAAAAGCAAGCTGACACTTTATCTGTGTTATACAGTGGTCCTTCGGTTTAATACACACTTTTCTTTGCAAGCAATTGGTTCACAAACAGAGGCATTGTGCAAAATTTTGTATTTCTATGCAAATTGTATTGGGTGACCAACAAGACCCTTGTCATCTTTCCCACATGAACAAACCTGGCCATAGTTTTCAAAATCATAGATCAAATTAAGTTTCTTGAACTGAAGCCCACCATATGTTGTTTGCTTTAAGTTTGGAGAGTTAGCAATATAGTTGCTCCCAACATTTGAATGCAGACCTTTGTGTGTATGCTATGATTGAATTTTGTTATTTGGGGTTTTTGTTTTTTGATTTTTTTTTTCATTAGTTTGGCACCAGGATTTGAATGCACAGCCTCACTCTTGCCAGTCGGGGGCTATGACACTGAGCTTCTTCCCTGGAACTATAATCAGTTTTGTAAATAAATTGCCAAATTATCCCCACCCCCCATTAACTGCACCATTTTTGAGTTCCCTTCAGCAATGAGTGAAAGTCTTTAACATTCCAAATCTTCACCAGAAGTTGGTTCTGTCAGGTTTTAGGACTTAGCTAGACAGTGGCACCTTGGTTCTTCAGCTTACTTATTTCCCTAATTATGGGTACAGACCAAATTGGACAAGAACAAGATGATATTCAATGGTTAGGGTCAATGCTGACCCTCCGGGAAATTTGACTGGTTTCTCATCAAACATGGTTTGTGGACAGAATCACAGAAAAAATTAAGCTCATGAACTGAGGGACCAGTGCTGATAGATGGGTGTAGAAGAATTTCATTATGTTTTAATTTGTAATTCGTGAATGAAAAATAATATTGAGAACTTCACTTATAGGTTTAATTGGCATCTAAGAATTTTCTTTGATGTGGCATCAGAACTTTGATATGTCTTGCAAATTGAGTTGCATGTTTTCTATATTTTAATTGTTAATCCATATATACATGTACATATAATCTTATGTTATATGTAAATACAATGCTAAAAATCTCTGTTATGGGA
Organism: Ctenomys sociabilis; assembly: GCA_004027165.1. Taxonomy (NCBI): domain Eukaryota; kingdom Metazoa; phylum Chordata; class Mammalia; order Rodentia; family Ctenomyidae; genus Ctenomys; species Ctenomys sociabilis. The sequence goes on from PVKA01004628.1 coordinate 74,345, forward strand.
TATGTTGTTGTATTATTAATAGTGTCAAGAGTAGAAATTTTTACTTTGTATAAAATGCAAGTATAAATTGTGGTGTTGGGATTATACTTAAAACTTATGAACAAAAATGGTTATTTTCTTTAGAAAGTATTATAAATTTGGATTTTTACATTTAAGCTACAATGTATTTGTTTGTTTTGCTTTTTTTGTGGTACCAGGGACTGAACTCAGGACCTTGCACTTACCAGGCAAGCACCTATTCTACTAAGCTATCTCCCCGGCCCCAATGATGCATTTGTGAGTTAAATGTTATGATACATTTTATGTCTTTGTCAATGTTTCTTTTTTTAATGGATTTGGTACAGGGTCTCATTACACACCTTGGACTTGTTGTGATCATCCTATTTCAGCCTCCCCAGCGATAGTTTTACAGGCGTGTACCACCATGCCTGGTCTAATGTTTCTATATTTAGATGTAGATACACAATTGTTCGAGCACCATTTGTTGAAAAGATTGTCCTTTCTCCATTGAATTGCTTTTGCTTCTTTGTCAAAGATCAGTTGACTATATTTGAGTAGGTCTATTATGGGACTCCTCTTTTCAAAAGAATTTGTGCCTATTCTTTAATCAGTATTCTATTGTTTTGATTACTTTGGTTAAATAGTTAAGTCTTTGAATCAGGAAGAAATATTTGTCCTCCATCTGTGTAGGAAGCCCCTTATGGTCCTCATCTCTGTCCAAGAAGTCTATTTTTGTAATCCCAAAAATACATTATTGGAATCCTACTGAATTAATTCCAATCTACTACTCCCAGTGCAACCCACAGCAAAAATAGACACCAAAGCATATTTATAATTATGAGGAGCCAAGGGACCCTAAGTTCAGACATGAAGATGGCTTTCTGGAACAAAGAGGCCAACCAAAGGGCTTCAGGAGGAATGACTGAGATTTGTGGGAAGTAGGTGATCACTGTGAGCTGGCCTAGGTAGGTAGCCTGCATTTACCTCTGCTACATGCAGAGAGAAGGATACAAAGACAAAGTAACTCACATTATACTATTGAGACAGTATCTAATGTTTTGGGGACTGGTGCTTCAGCTCTGATGTGTAATCTTTCAAGCTCCCAAAAGTCATAGCTTCTATCTGGAGGCTCAATCCCAACCAACATTGTGGAGCACTGGTTCTTTGTCCTGTCTCAACAGGGCTCATATCAAAGAGCAGCAGGTGTGGGCTATCAGGAAAACATGTGTGCTGTCTTCAAAGACTACAACCAGCTCCTTGGCTAGGCAAGTATGCATTGCTTAAGGCCAACTGAAAGGATAAGAAAGCATCCTAGACAGCTCTGTACATAGCAATACAAGGAAACAGAGTCAGGCTCAGCCAAAATGGAGACAATTGTTCTTCTTTCAAGGAGAGCTGCTCAAGTGGTCCGCCACACATCCAATTCATTCATCTATTTATTTATTTATTTATTTATTTATTTATTTATTTATTTATTTATTTAACAGTTTTATGTTAGCCATTTGAAGCCTTTGTCTTTCCCTATTAAATCATCAAAATGAGTTTGTCAGTATTTACAATTTGCCTTGCTGAAATTTTAATTCAGGTTACACAGAATTTACATATCAAATTTGACAAAAAGTTGTCTGAATAATTTTGTGTTTCAGCTGAGTGAAAGTCCATGAATACTAACTCTCTTTCCATCTGTTGAGTTGTTCTTTGATTTTTTTCCATCAGTGTTTTGTGTGTTTTCTCAATATGTATATTTGTTTTAAGATTTATACTTGAGTATTTCATTTTTAGGGTGCTGTTAGGAATGGCGCTTTTAAAAATTGCAAGTATGTTTCTTTTGTTGTTATTTTCATATATCAGCTTTGTAATGTAAGATCTGGTTATTTCCACTTACTGGTTCTACAAGGTTTTGTTTTTGTTGATCTTGAGGGGTTCTCCCACAGTTAATCCTATCACTTTTGAGTAATCATAATCTTATTTCTTCTTTTCCAAACTATGAACTGTTTCCTTTTCTTATCTTATTGCTCTAGCTAGAACTTCTACTATAATGTTAGACTGGTGAGTGAGGACATACTTTCCTTATGTTAATTTTAGCAAGAATGTGTCTAGCTTCTTACCATTTGAAGTTAGTCCTTGTTGTAAGTTGATACTAGGTTTATCAAAAATGAGGAAGTTTCCTTGCTTCTCTTTCAGTGTATGTTTTTGATTCTAAATGAACTATTTTATCGGATGCCTTTTCTGTTTCCATTTATGTAATCATATGAATTTTCCATTTAAATTTGTCATGCTGATGAGTAACATGATCGATTTTCTAATTTTAACTCAGTCGCCCATATCTGAAATAACTTATACTTAATCATAATGTGTATGATTATTTTGACTGTATTTTGTTTTTGAAACATCATTCTTGAATTAATTCAAAGGGATAATTGGTTCTTGCACATAAGAGGGAAGTCTGTGTCACAGAGTATCCTGGAAAGGGGGCACGTGGGCAGCCCTGATGTCCGCTGCAGCTGGTATGGCATGTTAAGATGAGAGGTCTCTGCTGTTTCCTTTTGCAATTTGAACCCAACATGATTTGTCAAATTATACAACATAAATTTTTTTCAATGAAATTTATTTAACTTTTCCTTCTTTGTTTTATATGGTAATGCATTTTCCAATTATTTTTAGGAGAAAAGAATACATTAAAAAGTCTCCAAAATCTAAGTAGTCATATCTCTATTTTTAATTTTTTTAATGTATTTGGTACAGAGTCTCACTACGTAGCTGGGACTCGGTGATTCTACAGGTTCCAGCCTCCCCAGCACTGGGAATACAGGCATGTGCCACCATGCCCAGTCTTGGTGGCCAGCTCAGCACTCCTAGGGCAGGGCCAGCACAGCATGTGAGGCTAGGGATCAAACCCTGACCCCTGTGCCTGCCTAAATAGATGCTTGGTCCACTGAGTTATCTTGTCAACCCTTTAAGTCTCACTCTAAAGACAGAATTGGGCTTTTCAATTGTTTGGTTTTTTTTGGTGCCAGGAATTGAACTCAGGACCTCACATTGGCAAGGCAGATGCTGGGACACTTGCTATAGCCCCAACCCTAAAGACAGAGTTAAATTTAAGAAGATACCAAATGTGATAGAGATAAATTGAATTCCAGGGACAGTTATGGCTAAGAAAGTCTGGAACTTCCCTTGTTTTTGTAGCTAGAAGGGATAACTGAAGGATAAGATAGGAAGCACTGTCTCCATGAGTCACACAGTAGTCTTGCTTCTGGCTGGGCAGATAGAGACATCCCCTCTCACTTACTTCCTCTAGGGCCAGATACGTCTGGAAACCAAGGGAGACCCTGCATGATGCTTGCTAGCCTGCTGATGCACACTCGTCTGTAGACAAATGGAAGATTCACCAACCAATCTCCCTGACAGGAAAATTTTACCCCTAGGCTATAAAATGCTTATAATTCATAAAGCTGCACCAGTTATTCTTATGATTTTTGTATATCTGTATCCAGATAGAATATAGGTATGGAGAGACTCGACCACGACAGAGTCACATTACAGGAATAAGCATAGCACCTACACAATACCTATGTATGTGCGAAGGGAGCATGTCTACGGAGACAGAACTTCTGCTCCTTGAAGGCTAATACATAAAACATTGTCTGAGTAGTGAGATGCAGAGGAAAGATGCAGAAATATAGAAAATAGAGGAGACGCATTCTATGTTAAAGCTTGCAATAAAACCTTATCAGGCTTACATAAAATAAAATTTAAAACTTCACATAAGATGACAACAACAATGCTCATATTAGGTCACTCTGTTTTGATATTATACATGCAGCCTTAAACATCTTGTTAGAATCTCAGTAACTGTATTCCTTGGTCATTATTTTATACTTACAACTTCAGAACCAAGGTGCTGCTTAAAATAGGACTGTCTCATAACTATTAATTATTTTACACACGAAGACAGATGCAAATGGAGATGGTGTTCTCAATGATACCCACTGTTCTGTAATAAAAATATGCCCTAATTAAAACAAGAATTAAAAAACTGAAAATTCACAATTATTGATTAATTTTGGTTATCACTATAAAGTAATATTCATCATTTGTAAGTTCTTATGTAATCCAATTTAAAGGCTTCTTATGCATTATATTTCATTAGTAATGTGTACAAGTATAGCCTCTATGTTGAATTCTAAAGAAATATGCTTGTGGTGACCACCCTTTAAACGTCTAAATTTTAGTTAATTTAGTACAGTGTAAGAAATAGACTTGTAAGTTTGTGAAGCTAGAATCACGTAGAATATTCTCTTTATACTTTACATGCAGTTTTTCACATGAACAAGTTCGCTGACACTTTTCTCCTTTAATGAGATCCAGTGGTAAGGTTGAAGTGTTATTAGAGTTCTGAATTGGCCAGACTCCATATTACTAAAAAACAAAAATAGTATTCTTCTTTTCAACACTATCAGCCAGTGCATTTCAAATCCCTTTTGAAATAGGGAACGTCAGTGGAATTATCTATGTCTTATAAATACTGTCAAGATCCATATATAAGAAATGACACAAATGATGTAGCATTATTGTTATGAAAAAAAAATTTCTTATTGCTCCACAAACTTTGTTTCTTCTTTATAACAATAAAATCTAATTATTTCTATTTCTGGCCCAATGTCCAAAAGACCTATCTGCAATATACTTTTACAAGTAAAGTACTAGAGAGAGAGCTCATTTACTACACAATTTGGTTCAGTGGAATGAACGTGATCATGCAGCTCATTTCAGTATTCACAGAGAATCTGTCTTTCAAACTTTCATGTTTTCTTTATGTTGGATGTTTATTTTACTAAAAAATATTGACTTAGATGATTTACCTCTGTCAAGAATTTTTGGATTTCTGTGACTCTGAGAAGTGTCCCACTTGCTTTAACTGGCCTTAACACTAATCCAAGCAATTCTTACGTGCAGACACTACAGGTTTTTGCTCAGCCTCTTTACAGATTAAAAGTGTCCCAGGCTGTGGAGCTATAAAGGGGAGGGAGATGTGTTTGAAAACTTTACTTGATATGTAGGTGTATCTTAATTATTTTTAAAAGATGGATATGAAGGGTTTCATTTATTCAAACAGGTCAGAGCAATGACAGTTTTTAAATTAGCAAAGTAGAGTGGAGCAGTTTAGTTTCCAGTTGCTATTCGTGTTTTTACTATAGACACATTGGAAATAGTATATAGCTTTGAAAATATCTTTCATTATGGTAACTGAAAAATCAGGGGTGAATTGAAAATTCAATCACATTTATATATCATATATCTCAACTGCAGTTATCAAACTTGAGAATGTTTTGTTTTTTGTTTTTTTGTTTTTTTTTTTTGTATTTGAGACAGGGTCTCACTACACAGCTCAGACTTATAGTGATCCTCCTGTTTTCAGGCTTCTCAGAGCCGGAATTACAGGCATGCACCACCATGCTAGGTCTTGGGGGCCTGCTCAGCCTACCTGGGCGTGGGCAGCATGGCACGTGGTGCTGGAGATCAAAACCAGTCCCTGTGCTTGCCTAAGCAGGCTCTTAATCTGCTAAGTCCCAACAGCTCTATTTTAGCATTAAATAGACTTTGTTCTTTGGAAAAGTTTTAAGGTGACACCAAAATTAAATGAATATTTTCCATATACCTTATGCCCTAATGTATGTATAACACCCTTGATAATCAACATTTCCCCAGCAGCATAGAACATTCCTTATAAGTGGTGAATCTACATTGACACACATGACTATTCTGTGCTTGGAGCATATATAAGTCCCTATTCTTGGAATTGTTCATTCTACTGATTTGGACATGTATACAATGACATATAGTCTCCATTACATTATCCCTATCATCATCATCATCATTATTATTGATATAGGTCTGACTATGCAGTTCTGACTCTTAGTGACCCTCTTGTCTCAGCCTCCCTAGTGCTGAGATTTCAGGCATGTTTCACCACACCCAGTGCCTTCCATACATTATCATGAAAAATAGTTCCATTGCTGCAAAAATCCCTGTAGCCTCTCTGCTCATCCTTCTCCTCATGTTAATCCTAGTTAGCACTGATCTTTTTAACTACCAATGCCACAGTTGTGCCTTTCCAGAATGTTTATAATTGGAATCATACAAATAAGATCACTCTTTTTAGGGCCTATTATTTTTTCTTTCTAGTAGTTCATACTTAGTACATATAAATCCCATTAATTTTTATATTGCATACTTTTATTGTATACATGTAACCATACTAAACTTGCTTATTAGATGCAAGCAGTTTTTGAGTAAATTTTTACATACATAACTATTTTTTCTATGAATAAAGAATCTTTAATTTTGTCCTTCCAACCCATATTTCTTTGGTAATTTTTCCTTCTGCATTTCACTGACAAGGCCCTGAGTGTATTTCTTGATAGTTCTAGGAGCAATCGACCTTACCTATTCAAGTCTGAAAGGTCAAAGTATTTTGTTTATCACAATTCTGGAATCACCAATTGTCTTTTTTAGATGCTTTGTAAAATCTGGAAATTTTTGTTTTATTCCTACTTTGCATGCAGTTGTTATTATTATACGTACTTTACATTTAAAAAAATTTTCTCTATTCTTGGGCTGGCCCAATAGCTCAGTGGACTAAACTGCCTGCAAGCATGCACAGGGGCTGGGAGTTCAATCCCCAGGCCTGCAATGCAGGCCCCATCCCCGGGGAATGCTGAGTCTGAGTGAGACTGGGAATGGTGGCACATGCCTGTAATCCCAGCTCTTGGAAGGCTGTAAACCCTGACACCCTGTAGACCCTTCCCTAGAATACCCCCACCAAAAAAAAATTCTCATTCTTACAAAGCATGATTAAAACATTAAGATTCTTTAATCTTTATAAGATTGAACTTTTAATTACTAAAATTTTTAAAAAATACACTAAGTAACACATTGCAGTTAATCAGAATATTCCCCTTTCCTTCAAACATACTACTCCATATGCTCACCACTTTCTGAGGCAGTCCTGCAGCTTCTGTTGCATGGCTTTCTGCAGTACACTGTCCCTGGCTGCTGACCACACGAGAGATTGTCCTGCAGTTTCCTGTAGCTGAATGGGGTTCTAACTTGTTCCTTTCACACTTGTGGCTTATATATGAATGTCCCCCTAAAATCACATGTGTTCATACCTATAACTGCAGGGACACGACTGGACTGTGGGAGGAAGACTCACCAGTGTATTAGTGCCCTGATATATTTGTAAATGTGATACTCACCAGAAGATTAGTTTGTTGATGGTTTCACAGCTGAGTGTGATGTTAGGTGGCGATGCATAGTGGGAAAGTGCCAAAGAGGCTGGTCACTGTGGGGGTGGCCTACGCTGCATGTGTTGTTTTCTTTTTGATTGTATGAGTTGTTTTAGTCTAAACTAAATACAGGCTTCATGGCAGTGTTGGCCCCAGAAATAAATGTTTGTTTTGGATGGCAGTTTGGGCACAGTCATCTATAAAAGGTCCCCATCAGAGGACTCTATAGCGCTTTCCCTCCCTTGACCCCCTGTTTCCTGCCTTCTATGCCATGGACTATTTATCTTCTGCCACGATACCCTACCTTGTCACTAGCTGATACAGACTGGATGCCTACAAACTGTAAGCCAAAATAAACCTGTCCTCCTTTGCCTTGCGGGGTTCAGGAATTCTGTGTTAGTAACAAAAAAGTAACCAAGAGAGGATTAAGTCTATTGGATTTTAGCAAATTTTTCCATTAGTATAACTTCTCCCTCTCAGACTTCTGTGAGTCTACTCCCTGGCACGCAGTCTGGAATATAACATCACATTTGTATGTTCTTCATCCTCTTGGTAGAGTCTGTGCTGGTCTGTGACCACTTCTCAGACTTCCTTTATATTTTATGACCTTGACAGATTTCATGAGTGTATGGTAGGTCAGACATTTTCTAAAATACCTCAGTTTGTGTTGATATGTTATTTTCTCCCTCCTAATTATACTAAGATTGTGGATTTTAGGAAAGGATACTACAGGAGTGAAGCGTGCTTTATGTTAAGTTCGGTCAAGCATACTTATAGTTAATTTTGACCACTTAAGATAGTGTCCATTGAGTGTCTCTATGAGAAGCTATGGTTTTACTCTCTTATGAATTTAAGTCTGCTCACATTCATAAGTTCAGGGCATCTATGCACATGATTTAGAATTTTCTGTAAGGAAGATCTTTCTCGAATCTATTTTACTAATTTACTTAAATGAGTCTTATGCATATACTTTGTTATGCAGGACTTTGAATAAAACAGTACCTTATGTTTTCTGTTGCCAATATTTTCCCAAATTTTTGTCAAGGAGAATTTTTTTCACATTGGTTTTCATAACCCTTTGATATGCCACATCCCTATATTTAAAGAATTTCCTTATTTTCCAGTGGTTTAAAGTATAAGTGTTCTAAGCTTATTTCCCTTCTCCCTCCCTCTGTCTCAGTCCTAGGAACAGATATTTGTCTAAGGAAGTATGGCTTCCTTGAATAAAGAATGTAATTATTATTTAGAAACCACAACTTCTGCTCTAGAATGTTCACTTTGCCCAACTTTGCCTTATATGACTCGTTTGTAAATGGTTTCCAAGAGGTGTGAGATTTACATTTTTACTTACAGTTTTTTGATATTCAATATGAAGAACTTGAGTGAGACTTTAGTTTCATAAAATTTTCAACACTGATAGATATTTTTGCCCCCTTAATCTGTTTATATAATCCTTTAAGTCCTCCAATGTTTCATGGTAGACATTTTGGGTGCTTTGTGCTTATTCCATTGAGTTGTCATTTGTGGGTCCATTTCCATGGAC
>PVKA01004628.1:83276-97551 GCA_004027165.1 Ctenomys sociabilis
TTTTTTTTTTTTTTTTTTTTTTTTTTTTTTTTTTTTTTTTTTTTTTTTTTTTTTTTTTTTTTTTTTTTTTTTTTTTTTTTTTTTTTGTCTTTTTGAGACAGGGTTTCACTATGCAGTTCAGGCTGGCCTTAACCTCACTTTGTGGCTCAGGCTGGTCTCGAACTCACAACAATCCTCCTGCCTCAGCCTCCCGAGTGCTGGGATTACAGGCATGCGCCACCACGCCCGGTGACATTCCTGAATTCTTTGGAAGAACTGAATACTGTTTTGCCAGGCAGTGGAACTGGTCACAGGCAGACTCCAGCATTTCTCGGGAAATGCTCTTAAGAGGAAAGTCTACCCAGGGCATGGTACCATGCTCAGCATGACTTTGGGAGCGCTCTTACTGCCAGAGTGTCCACATTCCTGGTCAGAATGTGAACAGCCCCCAGCCCTGTGTCCTTGAAACTGGCCCCCTTGAGGCTCCCTGCTACTGCTCTTTTGCCTGCCTGGCCTCTTGGACTCTGAGGTCCTATGAATATATTATTATTAAGACATGAAGACTCTCCTTCATGGGCTTCTAGGATACTATTTCTGAATAGCTTTCTCTTCTCTGCTAATTCTGATCTAATTCTAAACTCGTCAGAGTTTCAGTTCAAACTTTTGTCTCTTCAACTGGCCCAGAGTGCATGCTGTTTGCATTTTCTTACCCTTTATCCTTTTCTGAAAGATGCCTACAGGTGGAAAGTTAGGATATTTATAAGACTGCCATATAAATAAAAGTCTCCCCTTTTAGGTAATGGTTCTGAAGAGCCCATTGCTCAGTTTCTTGTGATAGCTGTTTAATGTACATTTTTAAGTAAGGCAGACTACCTAGTACCAGATACAACATCAAGACTAGAAGTGAAAGGTATTTTAAGCTAAACAATTCTTTGGGTTTATACTCAAAAATTGCTATCTTGTCTTTAGGAATTTTGTATTCTCATAAGTATCATTTATTCATATTTAGGTGAATTAGATTAATGTGAAAAAATGCTATAATGTCCACATGATTCCTGCCTTTCTGTTTAAGTGACAGATTTCAAAGGGATACATTTTACACACTGTCTTTTAATTATCTTATATGAAAACAGGCTTGAGTGGAAGTGTATCCTTTATGTAAGGGTTTTCAAAAGATTTTGATCAAATAAACCAATGTTTTAAAGCAGAACAATCAGTCTACCACACACACACATACACACACACACACACACACACACTTTATTCTTCTTAAGTGTCAGTTGCTTCTTTTTTCAAAAACCAGTGATTTGTTAGGTAAAACTGAATGCCAACACCTTTTAAAGCATGATATTTTAAGCCAAAAAGTTAAGCTGTGGGAGTTTGGGAAAACTTGCTTTAGAAATATAATTGCTTTCAAAAACATTTTCTAGGACGTGAATGTCACCAAAGGAATAAAAATGAGGGGAAAATGCAGACTACAGTGAAAGCATTTGGGGACGATTTTTTTTCCTAATTTCATGATATTAAATTAATTATTTCTTTTGCTTAGATCTTGGTATATTTTTCTCTTTTGTTTGTGTTCATACATTAGCTAAGAAACAGAACTTTGACTTTTGGTATTAAAAACAAAAGGCAAAAATTTGAATTTTAGTTGGTGATGGTTTAATTGATTCTATGCCTGTCCTTTAGCCTACACTGGAATGGCAGGTAAGTCTGGCCTGTTAAATGCTGATGTGTCAGGGGATTCTTGATCCAATTTTTCCCTAGAATACAGTTTCTCATCTTAGTCTGACATTCTACTCCACTTACCACTGTCAATGTCAGAGGAACTGTCACTATTTGAACAATAGCATCTTCCAGAAGAAAAGACAGTGTTTACTTTTAAGAATGTCAGTCGTTGTACATTCAGCAGCATTTTCTGGGGTTAACAGGACCATATTTTACTGGACTAAAAGCAAAACTCTTCTCCACTGCTAAGAATTGCGGCTCAAAGTTTGGGAAGGCCTGCACAGAGGCTAACCAACTCACTCTGCCTTTAGGTAAAAGAGAAGAGATTTCCCTGTTGGATTTTTAAAGATCTTCAGGAAGTCCAGTCTGCAATCATTTTATTTCTTGTGGATTCAATAATTTTCAATCTACTTATTTTGTTTCTGATTTGACATTTTATAATATGGATAACATCAAAAAATATTTGTAGGGAAAATGGCTGGTGAGATAGTACAGCAGACTAAACACCTGCTTTGGCAAGCACAGGAACCAGGGATCGAGCTGGTGATCACTTCTGGGCTTGGTGGAGCAGACCTGTAATCCCAGCACTGGGAAACCGAAAACAGGAGGATAATACTAGTCTGAGCTGAACAATGAGACCCTGTATTGAAAACATAAATGAAAAAAATTGTATACTGAAAAAAATGCAGTATACATCCAACTTCTTTGATCTCAAACCACTAAGTTTATATGTCTTGTTCCCATTGTGATGTAGTTGGTAGTATTCTATTACAAGAGTTGTCAAATATTTTCTTGAAAGCCCCCAGTATTTCTGTTGCCCTGCTGACCACTAACATGAAAGCAGTATAGATAACATGAAATCAATGGGTGTGATACCTTTCCAATAGATGTGTACTTACCCAAGCTAGCTATGGGTTAGAGCCTAAGGACGGTTTTCTGCCCTCTTTTCTATTGTATGGGTACACATGCATTTGGCCAAGGCAGCTGTAGGCATGTAGGTAAGCAGATTATTTTTTCTACACTCTGAATTAAATCCAGGGCCTTTTCACTGAGTTACATCCCCAGAACTTCATCGTTTTTATTTCATTTCATTTCTTATTTGGAGATAAAGTATTGCTAAGTTCCTAAGCTGTGCAGGCTGGACTTGAACTTGCAGTCTCCCTGCCCTCACAGAAGGCTGGCATTATGGACATATGACTCCTGGCTGTGTGTTGTCGCTTAGCCCTTGCACAGTTACCCAAGAATGTGCTTTGGACATGGAAAATTACTTCACAGAGAGATAAAGATAGCTCCCTGAGTTGGATACATAGCTCTTTATTTGTGTTTCCTTCCATGCTCCTAAATACACTGTACCCATTTGTTCCACTTTGGCATGCACACCCTGTCACACTTACCCAAGTCCACTGCTTTCTTTTCTTCTAGCTCGATAGAGCCCTTTACCTGTAGTGAAAGAGAAGCAGCATCAACCCACTTCCTGGCCAGGAGTGAGCCAATGGCCAGGAAGCTAGTCATTTTCTTTCTGTTCTCCACATGTGCCCAGTGCCTGTGTAGGTCATGATTTTATCTTTGAAACTAGTCTTAATTTTTTCTTTGTTGTGACGGAAATGTAGCATCCAACATCCAACAGTTAAAGAAGGAAAGGTTTATTTTTGCTAACGCCTTGTAGAGGTTTCAGTCCGTAGTTGCTGGCTCCAAGGCAGGGGCTGAGGCATGGCCTGGTAGGCAGGAAGCAGGGAACTTCCCTTTCACTTTTATCTCACCACACTACAGTCCTATTGGATGAGGCCACCCACACCCAAGGTGGCCCTTCCCATTGTCCACATGCAGAATGATGCTCAGGCAGTCAGTGGACTAATTTAATCATCACATACCTTTTACCCATATTTGTACATTCTAGATCCAGCCACCTACATAAAAGGACCATCTGTCAGCACATGAGGCTTTGAGCAGAGGTCTAGATGTGAGACATAACAGTAACCCTGACGTGTGAATACAATGGAATAGGCATGCTGAGAATTCTGCCCCTAGTGGTAAGCATTGGTACAACACCTGGAGGTATGAATACGTGCATCTTGGCCAAGATGCATATTGTATTATTTAATATTATTTGAAAGACAGGTTATTTTATAGGCATGTGCAAGGTCAGATTAAGTAGTCTTTAAACCTCTGTTTACCCATGAATCCATAAATCTGATTACTATTGCATCATACCAAAAACTTAACAGCTCCCTGTGTCTACTCTAGGCTAATTCAGAATGATATATTATTTGTCCTTAAAAATCCTTGGTTTTTAGATGTAGTAGCGGATACGTGACCTTGGCTAGGTCACGACGGGCTGGCTGTGGTCCCATGCCCTGGGCTGTGGGGGCCCTGCCCTAAGGCCCGGAGAGGCCCACACTAGCGTGTGGAGGCCCCCCCAGAGTGACTCAGCACAAAGAAAAGGTAAATAAAAGGGTTAAAAAAGAGATTCAATGTCCCACTTCTCAGAAAAATTTCAGCCTATCCAGTCAGTTTAGACTTCACTCCTGGCTTCCAGCACAGACTCCTTGGCTTCTGGCTTAGATCCTTCAGCTTTCTGTCACAGATTCTTAAGCTTTCCATTGCAGACCCATCAGCTGACTGGTAGAGACTTACACAAAACACTGCAGTGAGCTCCAGACCTTCAGACTAAATCCTTTAGGGTCAGGTGTGCAGACGCCTCTGCACGCTTCTTCATCTGACTCTACAGCTGACCGTCATAAGTCAATCTTACAATTTCTCATGCATTTGTGCATCTTGTGTTATATCTGTTCCTTTTATTATATCTGTTCCTCTAGTAAAATCCTAACTAATACATTAGATAAGGACAAAAAATTACTACAAAAAAGTACTACTAAAAATATGTGTTTTATATGTTGGTTATGCAATGATTGTGAATTACTATCCCATGTCCAAGTATAATACTATACTACTAATAAAGCTTTGTATTGAAAAAAATATATGTAAAATTTTGTAAAAGTATATATGCATGCAAATCTAAAATTATTGATAGGTTTAATGGCATTCAGAATAAATGATACTGAAATGATTTTTAGAAAACAAGTTTCTTTTCATTCTGCCCTAGTGAAATTTAGATTTATTTCCTTCATTTCTGTCATTTTAGGCTATTTAAGCAAAAAAGATTTTCTATAAGAACATGTTTTGAAAACTTTTTCTTAAACATTTATTGGAGTTTTGTAGAAAAAAAATGTGTACAATTATATACACTGAGATTTTTCTCACATCTATTTTCTGTGAGTAATGATGAAATTAAATTTTGTGCTTAAAAAGTTTTAATTGACAAGTAATTATATGTATTCATGGAAAAGTTGTGATGTTTGAATGTATATGTATAATGCCAGTGATTCAGTTAGGATAATTAACAGGTTTTTTTCATGTTATACACTTCCACTTTTTTGTGCTGAAGACATTTAAAATCTACTCTTAGTAATTTTAGAATACACAATGCATTATTATCATAGTCACTACTCTCTGCCAGAGATCACTTATCCTTTCTGTTTATCTGAAAGTTTGCATCTTTTGTTTAATACTTACTCTTTCCTAATCTACCCACCTCCCTAACATTTTTAGATTTGGCATATAAGTAAGATTATATATATTGGTCTTTCTGCACTCTTTTTATTTCACTTTTCAGAATATCTTCTAGAGCTATCCATGTTGTTGAAAATAATAATGCTTTGAGAAATTTAATGCTGATAGAATCCCACTGTTTATGGGTACCATGCTGCCTTTATCCTTTCATCTAATGATTGACAGCTACGTTGTTTGTGTATTTTAGTCACAGTGAATAATGCTTCTGTCAAAGAGGGAGGACAAGTATCTCTGCTTTCCTGGTCTGAATTCCTCCTGGTGTACATCCATGCTATGGGCTGTATCTCATGAGCCCTATCTTGCAAGACCCATGTGTTAAAGTGTTGGATAAACGATGGTGCCTTGACATGAGGTGCTTAGTGGAAAAGTAGGTGCTCTCCAAAGGGTCAGGGGGAATGTAGTGTTGTCCTCCTGTCTTACTTTTCTGGCCATTGTTGGAGTGCATTTGCTATGCCCTGTCTTCCTATGTGGATGTGCTTTCAGGGTCCCAAAGCACATCCAGGGACCAGGGGCCAGGAGCCAGGGGCCAGGGGCCAGTGTATATTGTACTGAAATATCTAAAATTGCGAGGCAGCATAAACCTTTCTCTTTGTAAGTTGCCATCTCTAACATTTACTTCAATAACAGAAAGCCAACTAACCTGTACTCAGCACTGGGGTAACTGGATCTTCTAATCTCAGTTTTAGTTTTCTAAAGAACTACATACTCTTTCTTAATAGGCTCCATGAACGCACATTCTTATCCACATTACGACACGTTCTCTATTTTCTATGCATTTTCCAGCACTCACTGTCATTTATCTTTTTTGTAACAACTATTCTACATGTTTGAATTGAGATCTCACTTAGATTTGATCTTTACATTTGTGTGATCATCAATAATGATGCACATTTTTCATGTACCTGTGGCTATTTGCATGTCCTCTTGAGAAATATTTAGGTCCATTGCCCACTAATTTTTGGATTCAATTGTTTGAGTACCTTCTTATTTTGGATATTAGCCTTTTATCAAATGCATATTTTGTAAATAGTTTTCTCAACCCATACTTTATTTCTTGTGTCCATTAATTGTATTCTGTGCTATGCCAAATACTTTCAATTTGATGTTGTATTATTTGCTCATTTTCACATTCATTTCCTGCATTTTTTATGTCATCTTCAGGGAATTTTTGCCATTTCTTCTAACAGCCCCAAAATTGTAGGTCTTAAACTTAACTTTTCAGTCTGTTGTGAGTTAGTTTCTATATGAAGCTAGAGAAATCTCCAGTGTCTTTCTCCTGCTCATTGATAAAAAGGTTTCCCAACACTATTTGTTGAAAAGACCATTCTTTCTCTATGACATGTTGCTGGCAGTTTCCTAGAAAGACAAATGCTTGTAAATTTATGGGCTTATTTGTATATTCTCTATCCAATTCAGTGGCTCCTTAAGTCTGTTTTTCTGCCAGTGTCATGCTGCTTAAATGACTTGAGTCATGTAACAGAGTTTGAAGCCAGGCAGTATGATGTGTTCCACTTTGTTGTTTTTCCTTTTTCTTTTAAATATATTTGGTGCAGGGTTTCACTCCACAGCTCAGGCTTCAGTGGTACTCCCATTTTCAGGCTCCCCAGTGCTGGGATTGCAGGTATGCACCACCACTCCTGGGCTTGGTGGTGAGCTCAACACGCCCAGGGAATGGCTGGTGCAGCTTGGGGTGCCAGGATCCAGTCCCAGTTCCTGCACTTGCCTAAGCAGGCTCTTAGCCCGCAGAGCTATCTTGCCAGCCCCCACTTTGTTCTTCTTCCTTGAGTAGGGTTTGATAAGTCAGAGTCTTTAGTGGTTGTGTTCAAATTTACAAGACACTATTTCTGAAGTTAAACTTTAAAGTAAGCACTGCAAAATATTGGTTGTGCAATTTGAGCACATCTGTTAATATTTAGACTCTTACATTAAATTTTCGTATGGTTATTTTGATAAAGATTTTGTAGTTGAATCAACCTGTGATTGGTTAAACTCTTTTGAAGAAAGTGCAGTATTGACAGTATTTACTTCTTATGTTGAGAAATACATGAAAACATTTTATGAAACTTGTTTTGAAATGCAGTTGGATATAATTTAAGAAATAAATACCTACATAATTTTTCATTTCACTTCAATTACCCTGCCTGTTAAGTTGCTGTTCATACAGGTAGAGTAAGCATAATTTTGATAACATCTCTACTTTAATCTATTCAATAAAAAAAGACACTGGATGTTTATTGAATCAAATGATAGCAATTAGTTAATTTTCAATTACCATGAATTAGTTGAATGGAGACAAAATTCACTATGTACAGTTCCTTATGGCAATTCTTAGAAAATATTAATGAATCACAGAGTTAATGCTTCTCTGTGTAGGATGAAATAGAAGACTTGAATCCCTAGTAATGAAGGATACGTTGCTGTACAGTGATTTTACTAAGCACCATTGCTGGATAAATACATCTAGTCAAAAAAGAAAGTAATAACATTACTTATACATTAAACAAGGAAATGAACAAATGTCTGTAGCCCTGATATTTTTGATGGAAAGAAATATTGTAGTTGAATTAACTCAGAGATAATTTACTAACAAATCTCTTAGCAACAAAAAAGGATTATTATTATTTGTGTGTGTGTGTGTGTGTGTGTGTGTGTTTCAGTATAGGGTCTACAGGGTCTCACTTCGTAGATTGGACTCATCGTGGTTGTTCTGTTTCCAGCCTCTCTAGTGCTGGGATTACAGGTGCACTCCACCACCCCCAGTCTCAGTTGCTGTCACAGGGAGCTCCTGGGGTGGGGCTGGCACAGCATGCTGGGGATCAAACCCTGGTCCCTGCACTCAGCCTAAGCAGGTTCTGTAGTCCACTGAACTATCTGGCTGGCCCTAAGAAAGCATTAAAAGACTCAATAAACATTAACAGTGTATAATATACTTTTAGTAGTAAGATAGGAACAAGTGTGATACACATTTCGTGCATTTAGCCTTGCCAAGTTGCAACACAAAACATTTAATATGATATTATCATTTTTTCCTTAATTTAAAAAAGCTTTACTACTTTTGTTTTTGAATTTTGTTAGCAAGTTCTTGGTAAGATTTCTGTTTTCAAAAGTCATGCAAAAATATTAGCTTGATAAATTAACTTCAAAAGAACTGCCTCTGATAAAATACATTGTTAAAATATATTCTGAATATAGCAATTCGTGTTAAATAATCTCAACATGTTGTAACAGAAGAATATGATCATATTTTCCGTTTTAAAGGTTGGACACTCTGTCACCTTTACCCTTATATGACACAATACCTAACGCTCACAATTCAGAGAGAGAGAGGTTTAATTTTAATAATCTTCTGAGGGGATCGAGCTCTTTGTCAGCTGTCTCCAAAAATAACATCACACCAGAAGTGCATATAGGAGCAGAGCTGTTTCTCTCCTGGTGACCAGGAAGTATAACAGCGCCAGATAGAAAAGGGTGGAGCACTGGCACAGAGCCCAAAGCCACCGCCATGACCCAGGAATCTCCACCCCAGAGTGTGCTCGACCCCTTGGGCAGATTCCAAAGCCGATGAAGTTGTTGATCCAGGCTAACTTCCACAGGTGCCAACTCAGTCCATTTTCTGTTTCTGTCATCAAACACAGTGGTACTTTGCAAACTTAATTTGTTTTACAATTTGGAGGAAGCTGGCTGCATTTGTGTTTGTGTGGGGAAGAGGGCCTTGGTCATGTTTGTCACCTCCCCTGGAGCTTGCAGACAGAAGCAAACCTTTGCCAAATGTGTTAGCCTGCAAGCTGAGTTGTTTGCAAGCAAAGGCATTCATGAACTGAGACATTATTGTATCCAAGGCTGGGAAATCTACAAAGACAAAAACTCTTCTTTTGGCTCATGATACTGGAGGTAACTGGCAACAAGAAAGGATTTTTTTTTTTATTATTATTATTATAGGTCTCACTACTCAGATCAGACTTGGAGTGATCCTCCTGTTTCCAGCCTCTCAAGGACTGCATTACAGGTATGCATCACACTCCTTCTTGCTCCTTCGTCACTGAAGGAATATGTCTGCTAAATTTACTCTGTGGCCCAGGGAGTTAGCTCAGTGGAATAAGTGCTTACCTGGCAAGTATAAGGTCCTGAGTTTAATTCCTGGTATCACCAAATAAATAAATAAATAAATAAATAAATAAATAAATAAATAAATAAATTTACTCAATGACCTGGTGGCATTTTTGTGATAGGATAAAATTTCTTGCCACATTTCCAGATGCCAAAACACAGCATCTTTAGTTGTAAGTTTCTGGCAATTGTCTCATGGCAGCTTGACTCATAGTGGGAAAATGCAGGGGCTACTGGGTATGTGTAAGAGGGAAGAGGGCACCTTTCCAAAATTGTTAACCCCTTTCTAAAAATAAAAGCATCAATACATTCACGAGGCCTCCTTTTGCTAATGCAGTTCCTCCAAGGGCTCTTTTCTCTCTTGGTAGTTACACTGCCAATTTCAGTTTGAGAATGGGTGGGGACAACCTGCAGCTGCCGAATAGGCCACATGTACTTTGTGAAAAGAAATTTCACACAATGACATTATCAATGCCTCCCTTTCATTCTGATAATAGGATACAAAAGGAGACCTTAAATAAAATTAAAAATATAGGAATTACATATTATAACTGTTTTAATCAAATATGGGCCAGAAGGACTAAGGTGACAGTGGAGGGATTTTTTTTTTTATTTCACAACAACAACAAACATCAGGTACATTTGATTATCTAAACAGCGGGGTCTGTCTCTTTTTCTCATGGGAATAATACCACTGCTTAAAATTCACCTTGAGACACATTATTTCTTATTCAAATGATTAATAAACTCAGTAAAACAACCACCTTAAAATATGTCTGCCAAAATGTGTGCCCTTAAATGACAAGAAGTAGTTCTACATTTATATTTCTTGCAAAATTATCATTTTAACAATGTTGAGGGAATTTTTAAAAATCTATCTCCACTCTACATAATGCATCTTTGCTCACCCTTTGCTGTTTTTAAGTTTCTTTCGAACTATTGCCTATGCATAGAATGCATTGCAAGTTGTATTTGTAAATAGTTAAATGCATCCTTGTTTCACAAAGATTTTCTAACAGTTTTTATTCTAGCTACATGATTATTTTATTTTATTTTGTGGAATCAGGGATTGAACTCAGGCCTTTGTGCTTGCCAGGGAAGTGCTTATTCCACTGAGCCATCTCCCCAGTACCTACATGTTCATTTTAATAGAGCGATACTTCAGTTGTCAAGCGACTCTAAGCTCAAAGTTTCCACTACTCAAACAGTAAAGTTCAAAAAAGACTTTGCTCAGTATTAGTGACTTTGCTGGATAAGGAACCAAAATCTGATTTGACCAAACAAACAAAAAACCTGTGCGGACTGAGCATGTGGGACATGTGGCATCTTGCCAGGACACCAAGATGTGACATGACAGTCCAGGCACCACGTGAGCCCAGAAAATATACAGTGCTTGTGTTAGTACCTTAAAACATTTATCACTGTGGTTTGTGTGTGTGTGTGTGTGTGTGTGTGTGTATGTATGTATGTGTCTGATCAATTTGCATGAGAGATTATTATCATAGATCTAAAGAAAGTTAATGACACCATGAGTAAAGGTAAGGTGAAAACTCTGAGAAACATATTAGAGCTAAACAAAGAATTGCAAAATTTCTTAGAGTCTTGGAACAATGAACTTGTAGGAGTTTTGAAACCTCAGAACCAATTATTTGTTTTTCCAATATTTCCTATGGGGAAATGTGTAGTTGTCAAAATTTTTGGTGTTTGAACATGAATTTGGAATGAATTGAGTTTGACAACCAACAAGTCATCATAGTTGTATATTTTATTTTGCTATTAAACTTAGTGTAGCCTTTACCATAACATGAAGTAATTGCAAATTTTATTAGTGAACTTAATAGTGCACTGGATGAAATCTTGGTGAGTAAAGATTTTTACTCTTTCAGCTACTTAATGTAAAATTACCCAGAAGACTGATAAGGCACCTGCCACCCCACTCCTTGCCCTTGCTCACAGAAGGAATATGTCTGTTAAATTTACTCTGTGGCCCGGGGAGATAGTGCATTGGGATAAATGCTTCCCTGGCAAGTGCAAGGTCCTGAGTTTGATTCTTGGTACTACCAAAAAAAAGAGATAAATTTACTCTCTGATCTGGTTGGCATTTCATGGTGGGATATTTTTCTTGCCACATTTCCAGGGTTGTTTGGATGACTTGCTTGGAACAGTGAAATACAAGCTGGAATCACAGAGGTGGAGGCAGGAGACAATTAAGGGCACAGAGAATCACACCTTGGCTCTGCTGTCAGGAATAGAGAGCATGCTGGAAAAGCATACCTGAGTCAGTGTGCATCCTAGACTGAGTGCCATCAGGAGCAGCCCGTCTGGTGGACTGCTGCAGCTCACACAGTCACATGTAGTTTCATTCTGTTTGCTTGAGAATTTTTAGGGTTTCTCCAAAATCCATAAAAACATTTTGCAGCATGTTTTTGAAAAATTGAAAAGCTTTCTTTGCAAAATCCATTACATAAATTTCCTGAAATATTTGAGAGAAATTCTGAGATCTGAAACTAATCACTACACTATGTTAATTCTTTCTTTTTTTCTTTCTTTGATGGGACTGGGCATTGAGCTTGGGACCATGCACTTGCCAGGCAGGCGCTTATGCCACTGAGCTATCTCCCTGCCCACTAAAATGTATTATGAAAGTAACAGTAAGTAATAACTTAAGCAGGGTAGAATCCAAAAGTATGTTGAGCTTCAAACAGTATTATAGACAATGACACCAAACAAAATTATTTCTTTTATTTATTGTTGCTTCAAAAATTGGAATTCTGAATACAAGTATCCCTAGTCTGAGTTATGTCCTCTTACTATGAAAGATCTCGAAATCCTATTCCCAATTCATCTCTCACAGTTATGACTGCTTCTATCTCAACTAATAATTTTCATAATTTATTCATATCTTATTTGCAAGCATTTCCTTTCCTTTATGTTTCTGCATTCAATTATACCATCTTGTTTTCATCCTGGAAAATACATAAAATATGCCACTCAGACCCTTCACCATTTTCTATGACAAGTTCAGAGGTAGACAGTATAAATTACACAGCAGCATTGCCTTGAAAACATCATCTTCCAAACTTTGCAAACTTTAAAATCCTTTAAAGGAAGGATTTGGCATGTACTGAATCCTGACGTCATGGACTCTCCCAAAGCACCTTTTTCCGGCTGTACTGAAGCTCAAAGCACAAACTAGAATTCAATAGATGGCCCCTCCTTATTTTTTACCACAACTGAATGTGTCCTCTGTTGTATGCCAGTTTGTAGGCATCATAATGATCCTGGAATAATGAGTAAGAGGTTTAAAAATTAATGCTAGGTGTTTACCATTACAGAGAGGCTGTCGTAGCAAATCCATTGGTGTACTATTCTTCTTTGCCCTCCTCCTCCAACAGCTCCCTGCTGCTGGTAGTGACAAGTGGGCTTCTCTTGGCTGTGTGCTCTTACAACTTGATGGGTTTAGCTAATTGATTTAGTAGTTGGCTACTTTGGTGAGAAAAAACTGTGCATTTACCCCTGGTGCATTCACATTCTATGGGGTGTCAGGTGATGGGCACATTGCACAGATAAAGTTCTCAGAAAGGACTTTATTCAATGCCTCTAGTTTGATGTTTGTATATAGAAAATAAAGGATTGATGATGAAGGATATGGGGTATGCATGCAATCATAAGCATATTCCTCCAAGAGACTCTTTACTCCTGTGGTACACGTGGCTGAACAATACTCATTCTTTAATATTTCTTGGGGAAATATTTCTATAAATACATCTTTGGCCCATGGAATTAAAATGGGTTTATTAGTATTATTAACACATCCTTCCTTTTTGAGGGGAGGGGGGAGGGTACTGGGAATTGAACTCAGAAACTTGCACTTGCCAATCAAACTCCTATTCTACTGAGCTATCTGCTCAGCCCCACACCCTTCCTTATCAAAGATATGATTAGCTTTTTGAAAACAGGTATTTTACCTCATTTATATCCTTTTGCTTATATGGACTCAGAATCTTGAACATCTTCAGGAAATGTCCATCAAATGACTGAATGAATTAATGATAGTATTTAGCACTGACATTTAATAATAAAGTAACACATGTAAAGTAAAACTATTCTAGGATTGAGTAATAAGAAGTAGAAGGTATATACTTGTATGAAGTAAAATTCCAAATCATTTTTTTGTTTTTGTTTTTGTTTTTTCATTTATTTTTATTTTATTAAAATACAAATGTCAATCAGACAGTTTCTTTTTTTTTCTGAATTTTTTTCCATTTATTTTTATTTTATTAAAATACAAACGTCAATCAGACAGTTTCAAGACACCTTAACCATACAGAGTCGATGAATTAATACATTGCAAACTGTTTTCATAATGTTTTGGTATTGTACAAGGTGCATACATGATATTATATTTACAGGTATTATTTTGGCAGATATCTCTTATCAGCGAATTAAGAGTGTACTTGCTTACTTATCTTTTTTTTTAATAGCTGAATTATATCAAAAATTCAATAATTATTTACCTAGTGGATGACCATAGCACTAAAAGCCGACATAATATCCTGTCCAACCACCATTAGTGCAGATCTTGCCTATCATAGAATTATGTAGAAGCACGGCGTTATCTATCCCAACTGCACTGTCTATACACACACATCATGATTTTTTCTTTCTACAACCCTTCCTTTGTCTACACCTGTCAAAAGTGGGCACTCCATTGACATTCAACTACCTTAGGTTCTTGAACTCGACACCACAATCCAACACAGTCCAGCATTCTGCAACCATAGGGAGTTATTCAAAGAAATTGTCGACCATATCCATTTACAGCTCAGCT
>PVKA01004629.1:0-97199 GCA_004027165.1 Ctenomys sociabilis
TTTTTTTTTTTTGTTTTTTTTTTTTTTTTTTTTTTTTGTCTTTTTTGAGACAGGGTCTCACTATGCAGTTCAGGCTGTCCTTAAGCTCACTTTGTAGCTCAGGCTGGTCTCGAACTCACAACAATCCACCTGCCTCAGCCTCCCGAGTGCTAGGATTACAGGCGTGCGCCACCACGCCCGGCTAAACTCTGGTATGTTATACTGTCATTATCATTTAATTGTAGAAGTTTTCTAATTCCTTCTTTAATTTTATCTGTGATCCATTGATTGTCAGGAGGGTGCTATTTAATTTCCATATGGTTTTGCAGTTTCTTTTGCCATCAATTTCCAATTTCATTACATTATGGTCTGATAATATGCATGGAATAATTTAGTTTCATTTCATTTATTTAAATATGTTCTGTGATCTAGTTTGTGGTCTGTTTTAGAAAACATCCTGTGTGCAGCTGAGAAGAGTGTGTATTTGATGGTGTGGGTGGAACACTCTATAGACAACTACTGAGTCCATTTGTTCAAAAGTTTGGTTTATTTCTCACATTTCACTGTTAATTTTTTGCCTTGTTGATCTGTCTTTTTATGACAGTGGAGTATTAAGATCCTCCAATACAATTATATTAGTGCTTATTTGATTATTAATGTCTGTTAATTTTTGTTTTGTATAGTTGGGTGCACTGGTATTTGTTGCAAATGTATTTATGGTTGTTATCTCTTCCTCCTGGACTATTCCCTTTACAAGGTTGTGGTGATCTTCTTTATCTCTTTTAGTAAGTCTTGGCTTGAAATTAACTTTGTCTGAGAATAGAACAGTTACTCTTCTTTTTTTTCTGGATTTTTTGTGGCATGGAGTACTGTTTACCTTTCACTTTGGGTCTATGAGCTTTTTTTGAATTTAATGTGTTTTTTTGTATGCAGCATATTGTGGAATCCTGCTTCTTGATACACTCGGTCATTCTGTGTGTTTTGATTGGTGAATTGAGGCCATTAACATTGATTGCTATAATGGTGTGTATAGACTTATCCTTGTTATGTTATTTTCATGTTGTTGACTCTCCCTCTTTTTTTCCATCTGTGTTTAATTGTTTGCATTGACTCATGGATTCTTCTGTTGGGTTTCATAGAGTTGTAGTCCTTATTATGTTTTTCTAGAATGTCCCCCAAAACATTTTGGAATGCTGATTTGGTCATAAATTTCCTCAGATTTTTTTTTTCATAGAAGCATCTTTTTTAAAAAATCAGTTTTCAAGGATAGTTTTGTGTGGTACATCAATGTGAGTTGAAGGTTATTTTCCTTTAGAATGTGAGATACTTGAAGCTCTCCTTGATGTGAGGGTTCTTGCTGAGAAGTCAGTTGTGATTCCATAGGGCTTTCTTTTATACATGATTTGTTTCTTTTCTCTAACAAATTTTTATTTATTTTAATGTTTTAAAAATTTGTAATTATTGTTTTTAAAATGTATTTGATACAGGGTCTTATTATGCAGCTTGGACTTGTAGTGATCCTCCTGTTTTCAGCTTCCCCAGTGCTGGGATTACAGGTATGTGCCACACCTGGTCTTGGTGGCCAGCTCAAAGCACCCAGGGCCTGTGTATTATGTGGTGCTGGGATCAAATCCTGGTCCCTATGCTTGTCTAAGTATGAGCTTAGACCACTGAGCTATATCACCATACTGGTTAATTGTAATTCTATGTGCTTAACTTAGCTATATGTCAAATTCTTTTTCTTTACCATGGAAGCTTTTTTGCCATGATGTCTGTGAACAGTTTTTTAAAAAATATCATTTGTGCTATCTCCTGCTTTTTCAATGACTCCTATCAATATAAGTTATTTTTCTTTGCCTCATGTAGCATCTGCTATATTGATTTCTCACAGGCTTTGATAATTTTAAGAAATCTTTCTTTTTATGATCAGTAACCACAAGGCTATCTTCTATATCTTAAATCCTGTCCTCACATTGGATTAATATACTGCAAATACTTTCAGTGGAATTTCGATTCTCCTGGACATCTGCTTAAATCTGCCTTATGGATTCCATTTTTTCCCTATATTGAACTTTCATGACTTTAATAATTTTCTTAAGCTCTTCTATTTTTTTTTTTTTTTTTTTTTTTTTTTTGCCTGTAGCTGCTCTAGCATCACTAAACATGGTTTTCAGTGTGGACACCATCTCTGCAGTTATCTGAGAAATTACTTCTGACTTTTTTTTTTTTTCTAGTGCATCATTCAACTGGTTTGCTGTTACCACTTTAGAGTGGTCAGATGGGTGGGCTTTCAGGCTGTCATACCTCATTGCCTTCTAGGTTTGCCTTTGGTGAACTGGATGTCTGGAGTTGCATCTTGTTTAAGTCTGTTCTCATTTTTTTCTTTTCTTTTTTAGCTTATTTCCTGGTTAGATGCTTGTAAATTGTCTGTGGTGGGCTGCTTTATTGCTAGTATTAGGAAATGGCTACTTCTCTGAGGTATCTTCAAGATGCAGCTCGTCTTTGGATTTTTAGTGTGTTACAAGATTATACCTCTTCAATATGTTGGGGGATGAGAAGTTGCTGTTTGTTTGCCTGGAGTGGCACTATGCTCCAGTATTTTCTGTGACCTTTTGTCAATCTCAGTTGGGGAATACCAGGAAGAACAGCTGTCACTTTTGGCTATAGTGATACCATCAGCAATGACAATAACATTAAACACAGTCTAAAATATGACAAACTGAGCTAATTATTAATTTGTCCCCTTTAACTGTATGAACTAGATTAGTGGTTATATAATAAAATCTAAAACAAACCAGAAAATTATATGCAGTATACAGATTTTTAATATGTCAATATTGCCTACAGGGGTTAAAATTTAAAATGGGTTAAGGAGAAAATAGTGAAAGCAGGGAGAGATTAGAAATAGGACTAGAAGACAAAAGGTGATCACCATAACTTTGGGAAGCTAGTGCAGAAGATGGGAGGGAAAGAAAGAAGGAAGAGATTAAAAAAATACCAGAACATAGCTACAAACACAAAGAGGCTAGGAGCCACATTCATTCTCACATAAAAACAAGATGAAACAATGAGAGAGAGAAAAAACAGAAAACAAAAAACAAAAAAAAAATCATTTCTTTGAGAGCGAGAGAGAGAGAGAAAGAGAGAGAGAGAGAGAGAGAGAGAGAGAGAGAGACATACTTCCAGGGTGTTTCTGCTGTCACTGGTAGACATGTGGAGACAAAGTCCTGATCTATGATGATTTACTCCAGTAACCCACAGTAGCCTTTTGGTGGGGTGGTACACAATTGCAGTGAGCCTGCACCTTCTGGCCAAGACCATACTCATTTGGTCTGAAGCTGTCAGCACACCGTCCATGGGCTTAGTTGGCAGCCTCTCTGAAGTTTTGGCTCCTCTCCAAGATGCCTCCCAGCTAATCCCACTCTCATCTGGAATGACTGAGCCTTCTGTGCTCACCATCAGCTAGTGCAGTCCTTCACACTCACTGCTTCTCTCCTCTCCACTGCTGAGTCTCTCTATGGAGGCCTCTGAAGTCACTAACAGTCACTGTGTGTACACAGGTTTGAATCACTTCTTTTGTGCAGTGAATCCCATCTCATGGAAAGGTGCTGCCTTTGTTGAAGTTCCTTTCTCCCTTCTCTCCATGGGCTTCAGTTAGTGCTTTATATCCTTTCTGGGTCCAGGGGACCCACTACTCTCCTTGGCTTCCTTATGTTGCTATTCCAGCATCTGGAAGGTGTTGCTCATGGCTCTTTCCCTGCTGCTACCTCTCCACCATCGTGGTGTTCCTCTGTACACTACTTTTGAAAGGAAAATTTCTCTATATGAACTTCATCCTATATTGTGTATGTAATAAATACTTTTGAAATAAATTATGCCCCTATCCATTCTTGGGGTCATGCCAAAATAAATCTTGTGGCTTCCAGAAAATTCATCTTCATTGGTCTGGGATCAGCTCCTAAAATGGGAGGGCTCTGAGAGTTTTCATAAAAGACTGCTACTGTGACAGTGATCCTAATGCCTGCCTGCCAAAGACATCACCAAAAGGAAAGGAAAAGTGTGTTTCCTAAAGGATAAAAACAGCTTTTAGGTAAAATATAGAAAGTGGAATCCAAATAAATCACAATAGGATATGATTAAATAGATTTATTTCAGGAATGCAATGATAGTTTTTTCATATGAGAAAATCTGTTATCTGTTAATGATTTGTCATGTCAATAAGCCAAAGGAGAAAAGTTCTCAAAAGGTAGTGAAAAGATATTTGAAAAGTTAAACAGACCTAATTTAAACTTTCAAGCATAAAAAAGAGAATTCTCCATTAATATGATAAAACTATATTTAAATTTTATTTATTTATTTATTTTGCACGTGTGTCCGATTTATTTCACTTAAGAGAATGGTCTCAAGGTGCACCCATTTACCTAAGCTTAAACTTCTCTACGGGACTGAATTGTATTCAAACAGGATCCAGCTCTGGCCCAACTCCTCACGAGGGAAGGGATGAGAAGCCCATAGAGTCCAGGCTAAGTAAGCTACTAATGTGTACAAAGGTATCGGGGGTTCCGGCTCCTCACCTGTAATGACAGCAGCTGCAGACCTGCTTATTGACGTCCCTTCTTGGCACAGAAGATGGGTTATACTGACAGATGTTAAGGGTAAATGTATGGACTTAAAACTTAGATCATTCTAGCATCATTACCTGGGTGATCTGTGAGAACAGGTCCAACCTGAAAAAACACAGGAGCAGCTCTGGTGAGGGGCCTGCCTTTCCAGGGGTGGAGTCTTTAGGGTATACAGGTGTATGTGTCAAAGCTGTCCTAACTGCATACTTTAAATCTGCCCAATTTCTTTCCAGCATGAATCTGCCTCAATAAAGTTGATAAACTTTTTAAAAAGAAGAACTGTCTTTTGGATCTTGTGCATAACTGGAGCAGCTTTTCAGTTACAGGACATAGAGAGAGGACTAAATGTTCTTACCCACGAGCTGACTGTTAGGGAAGAGTGAGGATATGTGCCCATAAGGTAATAATTCTTCCCTGAGGTGCACCTAGTCTGTCTGCATCAACGGTCAAGTGCACAGGTAGGTACCTGTGTTACTGAAGGCCAGGTGTTCCCACATACAGGCCCAGAGCTGTAGGTACCTGTGCTGCTGAAGGCCAGGCACTCCACAGGCCCAGAAAAGCTCTGGGCAGCCCTTATTTACCAGCTTTTTAAATAAAGGAGGGGCAAAATTGAAAAAAGTGCAGGAATCTGGGCAGGACTTGGGAATCCCTTCAAGGCCTTCTCCAAGGAATACATAGTTAATTTAGGAGAACTAAGTCATCTCCAGGAAAGCCTTCACCACAGGGGAGGCCTGCAGCTGGGTTGGAGCCAAATGTCCCCAGCTGTGGTCTTATATTGTCCTCTGAGGCATCCCAACTTCACAGGTCAGTACAGGCCTCAGTGGGGACCCATGTTCACTTACTGAGTCGCTGCACCTCTCCAGACAAGGGCCTAAGCCTTGGGCAAACTCCAGCCAATTGGTTAGTATTAGATCCTGTTCCCAGCCACTCTGTAGTGGTCTCTGTCAGAGGCCGAGGGAGGAGTTCAAGGCAAGCCTGGGCAACACAAGACCCAATCTCAAATTAAAATAAATTTAGTGAAGATGGTTGGGGGCAAGAGATTGTTGCCTCAAGACTGTTGGAGCATAGAGATTTGCTAGCTATATTTAAATTTTAAACATAGCTTTTCCACTCTGCTCAGGGAGGGGTCCAAATGGCATTGTTCTTGATTTCCACCATAACTTAAAGGGAAACTTCACAATGTCCGGAGCCCTTGTTGTCCTGCAAATGAAGGAGGAGGATGTTCCCAAGTTCCTTGCTGCAGGAACCCACTTAGGTGGCACCAACCTGGATTTCCAGATGGAGCAGTTTATCTACAAAAGGAAAAGTGGTGGAAGCTACATCATAAATCTGAAGCGGACTTGGGAGAAGCTCCTCCTGGCAGCTCGAGCCATAGTGGCCATTGAAAACCCTGCTGTTGTAGCATCATATCCTCTAGGAGCACGGGCCAGTGGGCTGCGCTGAAGTTTGCTGCTGCCACTGGAGCTATTCCTATTGCTGGATGCTTCACTCCTGGAACCTTCACTAACTAGATCCAGGCAGCCTTCCGAGAGCCACGTCTTCTGGTGGTTACTGGTCCCAAGGCTGACCACCAGCCCCTAACGGAGGCATCTTACATCAATCTGCCAGCTACTGCTCTGTGCAATACAGATTCTCCTCTGCGCTATGTGGACATGTCATTCCATGCAACAATAAGGGAGCTCCCTCTGTGGGTCTGATGTGGTGGGGATGCTGGCCCAGGAAGTGCTGCGCATGCGTGGCACCATCTTCCGTGAACACCCATGGGAAGTCATTCCTGATCTCTACTTCTACTGGGATTCTGAAGAGATTGAAAAGGAAGAGCAGGCTGCTGCTGAAAAGGCTGTGACCAAGGAGGAATTTTAGGGTGAATGGACTGTACCAGCCCCAGAGTTCACTGCTGCTCAGTTTGAGGCTGCAGACTGGTTCAAAGGCGTGCAGGTGCCCTCTGTGCCCATTCAGCAGCTCCCTCTGAAGACTGGAGTGCTCAGCCGGACACAGAAGACTGGTCTGCTGCCCCCACCGCGCAGGCCACTGAGTGG
This sequence comes from Ctenomys sociabilis, assembly GCA_004027165.1. Classification (NCBI taxonomy): domain Eukaryota; kingdom Metazoa; phylum Chordata; class Mammalia; order Rodentia; family Ctenomyidae; genus Ctenomys; species Ctenomys sociabilis. Next base: position 6,641 of record PVKA01004629.1, read on the forward strand.
GTAGGAGCCACCCCGAGTGGTCTTGAGTTGTTCTGCAGATACTTAAGCAAAATGGGAATGAGGCTGATGAAAAATAAAACAATTTCTAAAACAAAACAAAAAAAAATTAAATCTAACATTATTTCTGATAATAAAATTCTTATTAACGTCAAAACCAATTTTGAATAACTAACTATCCCTATGGTTTAACATTGCTTAAAGTAGCCTTGGCTGTTACAAAAGAAGAATAACTAATGTATACATATTATAAGGAAAGAAATTTGGAATATTACTTAGGGGGGGGATACAATTATATATCTGAAAAACCTGAGCGCATTAGCTAGGGAGAGAAAAACCTTTAGACAATAATTAATATAATTAATTCAAATAAATAATACTGGTTTCAGAAGCAATAAGTAATAAATTGTGATAAAATTTCCCATTTACCAAGTTACAATTCTGATTACTTAGAAATTCAAATAATTCCCATGAAAACATCAATTTTGTTTTGAGTTTTTGATAGGGTGGTATTGAAGTTAATTTAGAAAAAAGATGTGAGCAGTCTAGAGAGTAAAGACAGATAATAAACTGTGTTATAGATTCATAACATTTAAAACAGAATACAGAAACAAATTCACATGTGAATTGATTATTGCTAAAAAAAAGATATTTCATATCAATGCTGGAAAAATTGAGCAGAGTAGTAATTTAAAAATTACCTTTAACTGAAGTTCTACCTCAGCGGGTCAGCCAGATAGCTTAGTGGACTAAAGCATCTGCTTAGGCAGAGTGTAGCGGCCTCCAGGGCAAGCTAAGATAGTGTGAGACTTGCTGTGGTGATTTGCGCCTGTAATCCCAGCACTTGGGAGGCTGAAAACAAGAGAATCATGAGTCTGATCTATGTACTGAGACCCTGTAGACCCTATAGACCCTGTACTAAATACATAAAAAAGAAAACAAAGTTCTACTTCATATCTTACTCTGAAATAAAGACTAACTTGACTGAAGACCTTAAGTAAAAATCACACTATAGGTACGGTAGAAAATAATTTAACTTTTAAAAAGTAACTGAAAAAAGAAGAACATTTTGAGAAGACCAAAAAACCTAGAAATCATAAACATATTGATATATTTTGCAATATACATAATTTTTATAAAGCAGAAAAAAGTCATGAGCAACAATAAAAAACTACATAAACTGGAAAAGCAATCACTTACATAGTATGCTTTCAGAATATTAGGAAAACTAGGGGTACAGCTCAGTGATAGAGCATTGTTAGGCCATGAATTTGATCCCCGGTACTGCACTTTCTCTTCTTCCTGTCCTTGTTCCCCCTCTGCTTCCTCCCTTTTCCTCTTCATATACATGTAGTATTTTAGAAGGTTGGATGTAAAGATACAAAGAAACATACTTGGTAATAAAAGAAATGCACAAAGCAACAACATGTCATTTTAGTCTATTAATCTGTCAAACATTTTATTTATTTATTTATTGCTGGCTCAGCCCACCCTGGGGGCGGGGTTGGCATGGTATGTGGTGCTCGGGATCAAACTGTAGTTCCTATGCTTTTGCCTCAGCAGGTAGTTTAGACAGCTGAGCTATCTTGCTGGCCCTCAAAGATTTTAAAAGTCCAACCATTTCCATTGTTGGCTTAGTTCTAGGAAAATAAATACACTGTACACTTTCGGTGGAAGAAGTGTAAGTTAGTGAATTGTTATTTATTTATTTATTATTTTTAAAAATTCATTTATTTATTACAGTGTCTTGCTACACATCACGGATTCTTTTCTTGCGGGGGTGGGGGTTCAGCTCAGCCCGCCCTGGGGGGAGGGGCTGGCATGGCATGTGGTGCTGGGGCTCGAACCGCGGTCCCTGAGAGGCGCTTTAGACCGCTGAGCTATCTTGCCAGCCCTGAATTGTTATTTATAGGTTACTTTGTTATGATTTATCAAATGTCAAGATGTGTCTATTCTTTGAGTAATTCCACTTGTGGGAATTCATCATATGTATGTGTACACTCACACACACACACACAAACCTGTTCAGTGTTGCACATCCTGTAATATGTTATGGATGATGGTTTAACATTATCTGTGATATCAAAGCCTTGGAAAAAATTCTCAAATGGTTACAAAAGGAAATGAACTAAATTCATTATCATATATTTAAATCAGTGACCATAAAACATGAAACAAATATAGAGGTATTGATATAAAATGTGTCTAAGATATGTAAAAAAGCAAGCTTCAGGTAATTTCATGGCAACTAGAAATTCATTTGCGTGGCAATGAAATATTCATTTACTGGTTTTTGTTCTTGGTTTTTGGTGGAACTGGGGCTTGAAGTTAGGCCCTTGTGTTTGCCAGGCAAGTGCTTATTCTACTGAGTCATCTCCCTGGCCCCCAATTACTGTTTATGTGTATTTATGTTTATGCATAGGTTTCATATGTAGAGTCACAAACTATAAAAAGTGATTGCCTCTCATAATAAGAATGAGTAGCTAGGAGAAAGTAGGTGTTTAAATAATATTTGTGCTTTTCTACATGCTTACATTTGTTGTTTATCTAAGCCATCTTACTTTCTTTTTTTTTTTTTTTTTTTGTAGAACCAGGGGTTGAATTCAGGCCCTCGCACTTGCCAGGCAAGCACTTATTCTACTGAGCCATCTCCCTGGCCCTTCTGAGCTATCTTACTTTCATAACTTAAAAAGTACTTAGACAATTTTCAGAAGTTAATAAATGACCAGGCCCTATAGCAGAGGCTGTAGGTCTGTGCCCATGTTTCTCTTTTCCATCTTCAGGGCATGGCCCTAACTTCCAACTTCTAGCATGGCACTGTTTCTGAGAACTTTCTGTGGCTCCTGAAGCCTCTGCCTACCCATAAAATAGGATGGAAATGCCAAGCAAGTAATGTGCTCAGGATCAGGCTCAGCATATTACTGATAGAGTTGTGCATGTGCTTTGTCTCCCTTACTCCTTTAGGGAGTAATTTTAAGGTTGTGTTCTGTACTGGGCCAGCATATCCCCAGTGGGATGAAGTTCCAGTTATCCAGGGTGGTAACTAGCTCAAGAATAGCCCTTTGCTGGCTACCTTTTTTCTCTAACTCTCTTACCAATATTTTGTTCTTCCAAATAAATGTCCACATCATGTCCCTGTCCTCTGATCAGCTCCCACAGGAACCCAGATTGGGAGGGAGCCTCATTGCAACTGCAGAACAGAGAGAGAAAGGTGTGAGTTCTCTGGTGAGACAGCCCTGGCCATGACAAATTCATGGAGATGTTTGCCAGGGGTGAGTGTCAATAAACCAAGAAAACCAGTTTTAGTTTGTGGAAAATGAAGACTTCCTTCATCCATTACACCAAGACCTACCTGAGACTTCTAGGTTTGTGGCAAGATTGAGCTCTTTTGGTTTTTTCCCTCTAGAGTCTTTTGGGAAGCTAAGGAAAGCTGGAGGCTGGGGAATCAGACCTGAAGTATTCAGAGCTCACCTGTGTGGTTTCTTGGCACTTCTCATTTTCCTGAGCAAATAGATTTACTCCACATAGGATGTTTGGAAGTATGTTGCATGTGGGAGGGGTCTTGTTGCAGAACCTGGGGACCTTGTCCATAACCTGTGGTAGAGGTGTTTATCCCAGACCCTCAGCATCCCAATCACAATTCAGTTTTACCCACACTTGTGTTCCACCAGGATTTATAGAGCTGTCAGCTTATAATTGGATGGAAGGGTTGAATTCAGCTATAGAAACATACTGTTTTTTTTTTTTTTTTTTTTTTTTCTTGTGTTTTGAACAGTTGAGCATTTTACAGCTGGGTTGGTGAAAGGTTTTTATGCTATTGGTGTCATGAAACATTTTATAGGGGAGGATAATTGAGTTTTTATTTTTACTAGAAAATAATGCTAGCAGCCTGACTTTGGAAACCAAAACAGGGAAGAGCTCAATTAAGGACCAGAATTCAGGGAGGTCCAGTAATTAGGAAAACTATATATGGAGACAAATGCAGGAAAACAAGACTGGAGAAAGCACAACCTAATTTTGATTCATCTGTAAGATTATGACCATAACAATGAAACAGTCAAGGACACTGTAAATCCATTCATTTATTTCAAAATTTGCAAAACAAATCCCTTCTTACACATTGTATTTGTACAACATGAAATTATTATTCAATAAGTTGACATTTTAAACCTATTACTGCCTAAACCCATCTATTACCGAGCTATTCAGAGCACTAAGTTAACATTTACCAGAACATTCATCCTCACATCATGGGGAGATCAAGCTGAAATCCTTTATTTCATATTCAGATCTTGCTGGGTCAGGACTAAAATCGGCTACCTTTCTGATACTTTACTGAAAAGCCACTGTGAAATCCACAAAAGAATTATTATCAAGTTACTGCAGTTATTCAGCTAGATGTTGACTTTGATATGTCAAATCTCTGATCTTTAATAGAAAAATGATGGTCGTGCCCTGAGGGTCAGTCATATGCATGCCCAGGATAGGCCAAGGTTTGCATTAAATTACATCCAGTCTTGTGGTCTCATTCCGTGGCAGCCAAAGTCAAACAAAGCAAATGGATCCCTTGTCAGTTGGGTCTCTTCATTGTTTTGTGTTGGCATATGGATTTAATTCTGTAATGGGGGACTGCTGGGCGCAATCTGCCTTATTGATTTTCTGGAGAGAGTTTTTTCTTAGAGCACCCGGAAGTGCAATAAAAGAAAAGCAACTGGTGCAATTTTTCTTTCTCTCTGTCCTGGATGGTTGTGGTAGTAGCAGATTGATTCTGCCACTAGAAATCTTATGAAGATATTAAATTATATCATCAATCAATTTTTTTTTAGAGGTTTGGCTTTCTCTGTGTTAGCGAGCTAGAGAAACGGAAACAAGAATTCCCTCACGTCTCAATAGCGGGGCAAGTTATTTGGCCATAGAGTTTCCTGGATTTGAGCTGTGCTAAAATGGACTCTTTCAGTAATGGTAATTGCTCACTCACTCCCATTTCTAGTATTGGAGGCAGGAAGCTGGGAAAAATTGGAGATGAAGATCATTCTGTAAGAATTCGGTTTTCAGAAGGATTTAAGTGTCAGCAGTAGGGTGGCAGCTGGTGGAAGAGAGCGGGGTCCTCCTTCATGAATCACAGTCCATGCTGCTACAATGGACCATTGCATTCCTATCCTACCCATGATGTGGTGAGAACTTTAAGACCCAGAGATGCTGAGGGTTTCAGTCTTAGATAGTGTGAGTGCCTTGGCCAGTCCAGTAAGTTATGAAGCAAAATATTGAAAGTGAAGTTGATAAAGATGGCACTAATTTATTTTTTCTTTAGTTTGTACCTCATTGCTTTCATCTATGAACTACTCCTTCCTTACAGGATTGTGGTGAGATTACATGAGAAGGTCTGGTTCATTGTAGTTCTGAATAAATATCTAATATAGTGGCTGAGGAGCTCCAGCTCATTGGGATGCTCCCTTGTGCAGTATGGGGGAGTGCTATAGCCTTCCAGAGGTGGGCTTGGTTTTGGGGCCTCCTCTTTTCTCTGCCTGCTCAGACAGTGGTTTCTACACTGCACTGCACTGGAATCTGAGAGGAAATCGGTGCAGCACTGTTAACATGTTTGACTATCTTGTCACTTTCCCACCCCCTTTGGCTGCCTGCAACCAAATGAAATCTGCTTCAAGTTTTATTACTGATATCCAAGGACAGGTGTCTTCTATCCTGTTTAAAAAACAAATGCAGAGTGTGGGAGCAACAGCACTTTATCAGACCAGAGGGGGCCAGATGAGCACAATACATGCTGTTCTAGGGAGAATCACTTAAATTGTGTGGATGATTATATATCTTCAAAATCCCTTCGTCATGCTGCCGTGTTGAAAAATGTTTCAGAGAGCAGTGCTAGTAAGAGGAATATTATTATCAACAAGGGTTAGTTTTTTTTTGAAAGTTTTACTGTAGGCTAAACATTGTGCTTGGCACTTTTTTCTCATCTCAAAGTAGTTTCTTTTTTTAAATATTTCTATTCTGCTGTTGGGGAAAATAAAGCTTAGGAAAGTGGAATATGTTGTCCAGCGTTCTGTGCAAAGCGCCAGGCAGCCTCTTCTCCAGGGGTATCTGCAAGTCGGTGTTCTTCAGCCGTGCTCTGTGCTGGAGCAGGAGGCATTATGGTGTGGGGGACCACAGCTTTTGCTTTATGTGGCATTTCTCTGCAACTTTGGATGAGCTACCAAAAATACATTGATATCCATTGTGTTATGTCCTGGAGTCATTTACTCAACAAACATTTGCTAAGACTTTGGTTTATGCTGCAAACTCCATGCTTGTAGTTGGGGAGAAAAAAAATGAAGCCTTGTCTAATTAATATAAAGTGCAGGCTGGGTAACATTTCCTGATAGGGCCGAGGACAGGTTTCAAAGCTGCTATTTTGCAGAAAAAGAGGACATAAAGAGATTCAGTGGAGTTCTGTAGGGGGCACTTTCTCCCCTTTAATTCTTGATCATTATGTTCTTCAAGACAAATATGCAGGTTTTACCTTTAGGGAAGAGAACACTGAAGATCTCAAAAATGTACTTTACTGAAGGTCTTCCAGGTTTGTGGTGCTGGAAATGACATTCACTAGAGTCCAAGCAAATACTCATTAAGTAATTTGAAAATAAGCCCTGGGAGGCTCTTGTAAGTCCAAGGTCAAGTGCAGCCACCCAAATTTACGCCTGGCCTCACCCCGCCCCCACACCTGCGTGTGTTTTAATGAACGAGGAGCACTAAATGTTTTCACTGCATTTGAAGGCGTCGAACCCTCATCCGCTGAGTTCTGCCTCACAGCCAGAGCTGGCCCCGTCTTCACCCTGCCCCTTTCATCTTCCTTTGTTCCACCTCTATGCGGAGGCTGAGATTTCCCCACCTCTCCCTGTCTTACTGTGGCTCTGAAAGATGATTGCCTTCTGGTGAGGCCCTTTCCCCTTCTTCTGTACCCAAGCTCCGTGTTCAATGAACATCAAAAAGCCTTATCATACCCTGATGGTTTAAATCTTTAAACAGAGCGTAACAGCCGGAGTACATCCAGACCGCTCACATCCCAGAGTCTTGTCACTGCGCCTTCCTGCAACAATTACCAGGAGAGGGAGGCTGCCGAGTGAATCAAGTAGCGCGTGTTGTCTCCCCGGACTCCATGCTGATGCTCTGATCAGGACTTCAGTAAAATTCTGTTTGAAATGAGAATAGACTAATTTTCATCCGACTCTTCTCAGAGGAATCCCATGTGGTCCAACACGCCAAGGGTCATCATTAGAAAACCGCCTTCAAAAGAGCGAAGGCTTCTTGTGGCAAAGCTCTCTCTCTTTGTTAAATTTATAAACATTTATGTAAAAATGTATACATTAATTGTTCAGGCTCTTCTTAGCCTGGAAAGCTATGCCCAGGAATGTACTTGGGGGAAATAAACTCTTAAAAATACCCCAAGTCAGAAGGAAAATGGCCTCGTTTTGACTGAAAATTCAGAAGAATTCAGTGATCAAAGGCAATTCTTACTCCCAGCTGTTCAAAGGGACTTGTATTAAAAAAAAATCAGATGTGACCAAGAATAGAAAAGAACTCATTAAGAGCTTAATGAGATGGTGACAGGTGAAGCCATCAGTTGCTTAAACACTATAAAAAAACATTTTTCCTTCCATAGGTGTTATTCATTTGTTTGGCTGAATCCAATTTAGATTTTCTGTATGATCATTATGAAACGCAGCAAAGTTGACCGAAGGGGGAATATTTTTCGGGCTAGAGTCGCTGGGCATCTGTATAATTAAGATGTTATCTTGCCCACTCACCCCTCACAGATGTTTGCAAACACATCCTGGGAAACAAATAATTGAACGCCTCTACTTTTCCCCTTTCATCGGTTTCTTTTGGAGGAAGAATCCATCAGAGTGAACAAGTAAGCTCGAAAGGCATGATTTGAAGAAGTTTAATGATAAACCCCACAACCCCAAAAAGAAGATGAGGAGGGGGTATCCTTAGAGACAGAAAATGCAGGAACCCCTGGGGGGGGTGTGACTGTACACCTTTTCACCAGTTTTGTTTTGCTTTTCTGGTGTTTGCAAAATACTAAACAAACAAACAAACAAAGCAAGATAAATTTCTTTTTTTTTTCTTCCCCCCCTTCTAATTCTCCTAAGCAGCTTAAATCCCCTTTCACTTTCCCCAGGCAAGACCGGATCCTCTAGCACGCTTGCAGGCTCTGACCTTCCTGACGCTGGTCTCCCAACACTAGTAGCCGGTTTTTTTATTCTTTAAGTGCTAGAGGAGTCATGAAAAATTCAGATACTGGGTTTCCTTGAGACCAATCTGGTGGCTTTTTCTTTGTGCGAGCTGCTTCTTTCTATGCATCATTCAAAAGGTACATAGCAAGTTGTCAGCCACTGAACTGCTACTTGGTGTTAAACATGAATATTTGTAGCTTAGCAAGGGACTAAATTTAAAAAAAATTAATATTTGACAGGCCCAAAGAAAGGCAGAAAGGTCCAGAAGCATCCATTTGAACGGTTTTTTATTTGTAAAAAGTCAAAACTTTTTGTACAACTGAGGTGATTCTGAGTCACAAAAGGTTCGCTTTGAAAAGGCATTGATTACTCCTTCCAGGAACATCTATTATGATTGCACCTTTGCAAATATGCAGCATTTATTTTTATGTAGATGGCAGAGGTAATATTCATTCTATGCATGTGCCACTAATCTTATATGACCAGGAAGCCAAGCGGGATGATATAAAACTAATTCCAGTTGCATATCAACTATACCTATAGTAGCAAAATTGCCTTTTCCCACATTTCTTAATTAGAATTAAAATCAGCTTAGAACTAATAGAATCTCTTATTAGTAACAAAAAGACTGGCTGGCTCTCCAGTTCAAGTGGCATATCTGCATAACTTATAGCTTTAAGAGCTTATGGTCTCTGGTACTCTTGCCTGACTGCCTTTAACTCTCTCATATTAATGAGTTGTTCTAAATTTAGTCTGCTGTGACAAACTAATATTAATACAGTATTTTATAGCCCAGAGCATTGTTAATACACAGGAATGAAAGCTAGAGTCAGAGGAGGAGGGAGAGAGAGTGAGATTACTTTGTGTGATTGTCAAGATATAAGATAATCCAAGTATGTAGATATTAAGACTTAAATATAATACACTGCTTATGGATTTATATTATGTGAAACATTTTCTATTATTTCAAATCCTCATGGCATTAGTTTCCTATTTTCAGGGGTTTATAACTTGGCCACAGAAATTCACTCTGGGCTGAAACTTGCAATGTGGGGGTCTTAACCTGGGGAAGTTTACTTATTATTCTTTTAATTTAACCAAATTAAAAATCAGTATGGTCATTTTTAACCCAGCCATACAGCAAAGGAGGAGCCCTGATTTGGAATACAGTTTGGTACACTGAGCTCCAGCTTGTTTCAGAAAGAGAACATCCAGAAAAGAAAGCTAAAAATGATGGGTATAGGGGAAAATTCTAAGAAGGAAAATCAAAACAAAAAATGCAGTCAATAAACATAGTGATAGGATTTCTTAAGCATAGATTGTACTTTTTAAGGTATCCACTTTGAGTAGCAACTGATGGGTATTGGTTTTGGGTAACAGACAACAAATTTGGAGAATTTGTGGAGGGTGTGTGTGTGTGTGTGCGTGTGTGTGTTCATGTGCATATGTGTAATTGTAACTTATATTTGTCATTTGAAACCAAGCAATAGAAACATTCAATGTGGGATCAACCCTGTATTCTAGCAAGATGCAATGCTTTCTTTTTAATGAATCCACAACTTCAGAAGAAGAAAAGCGAGTGTCACAGTTGTTATCATAGGCTCCAGGCTGCCAGCTGCATCAATCAGGGAAACTGTGAGGTACACGTAAGTGAGGAAGCAGTGGGGTGGGTGCTTGTGGCAAACACTACTTATAAACTCATTTTAAAAGTCCTACAGGATACAGAAAACAGCCCAAACATAGCAGCATTTTCTTCCTAACTAAAAAGCACTAAAAGCTTATGGAAAAGCTAGCTTGGTGGGTACCTTTGAGGATGTGCAGGTGTCTGTTTGGCAGGTGTTTTTAACACATCATTTCATATCTTTAAAAGGAAAACCAGTGTGGGAGACTGTCTTGTATTTTCAGGGTATTATATTTTGTTCTTTGTAGAAAAATGTTCACTGACTAGAGATTGAGAAATTCTTTTTTCTCCCATCCTTTCCTTTTATATTTTATTTAATTCCAACATTGAGAACAGTTAATATAATTTCTCTTTTCCTCTCAATGTTTATCCAGTTAAATCAGTGTAATTGCTAGAGAATGTTTTTGCTCCATTCCAAACTTCCAAGGAAAAATCCACCTGCCCTCATTCAGGAAGAAGTTATCATAAGATTGCCCAGTGCTAACATAGCTGCATGGTCCTTGTACACAGAGGTCAGGAGACCCTCTGAAGCAAGTGGGAACACGAAGCTGCATTCATAAGTTTTGCATCTCTAATAGCAGGTAACATCATATTGATGGGTAACAGGAATCTGAAGAAATTTAAAATACTGTAAGAATAAAAAGGAAGAATAATACAGGCATTTGAAAACTAGTAATTCTCTATAAAAATATAGTCAAATATAATACCCAAATCCAAAAATATCCACCATTGGGTTTCTAGTTTAAGTGCCTTTTTGTAAAATCCTTCAGACTATAATAGTCCACTTGCTAATAGGCTAAAGTACAGTATAAAGTAATAGCCAGATATGAACTAGTAGTAAGTATATGCCATGGTGAGCAGCTTCCCTCAGGACTGCTTATGATAACATTTCAATCCCTGTTGCTACATGACCACCGGTTATAAGGCTTATGCTGTGTATATGCTGGATTTCATCTACTTGAAATATGCAGCTCACATAATTTAGATTTAGCTGTTGCTTCTACATTAGAGAGATTGATATGTTTTTCAGCTAAGAAGATGAATTTTTGCTTTGTCAAGAGAGAAAATAACTTCTGTATTTTATGTTATACCTGCTGAGTTTCATAATCAAATTGAAAATCAGGTAGGGAAAGAAATCATTGGACTTTTAAGCTTTGTTATAGATTGAACTGGGAGTTTCATTTAGCAGATGTTGGCTGAGCATCTTAAATCATGCTTGGTTTGAAGGAAGTCTGGGTTGATTTTGGTATAGAGATTTCTGGTGAGATAAATCGTTAGAACTGACAAAATGATTCCATACTTTGAAGACACTTCTCTTCCTACCTCTTCTTTAGGATGCATTTCTTCTTTTCATATGTTTTGGGTGTTCTGAGGAGCAAGGAGCTGGTTCCTCTTTACATTTACTGGGACCATCTGTTAAAATTTAGAATGTCTATAAAAAGAGCCTGCCTACATTATAACTAAAATTATGCAGTCACTTAAATTTTAACTTAATTGAAAAAACAAGTAGTACATTTACAAGGTTCAAAATTCAAAATGTAATATGCAGAGGAAAGTCTGCCTTTTCATGCTGTTCTCTAGATGCCCCATTCTGTTCTCAGAATCACGCCAATTTGATTCTCAGTCTATCCTTTCTGAAATATCCTGTGTCCTCATCAACCTTTCTCTTTCATAAAAACAGTAGTATTCTTCACACGCTGTTCTGTACTTCGATTCTTTCTCTTAATAGTGGACTTTGAAGATTTTCCATATCAAATCATGACTTTCCTCATTTTTTGGTAGTGGCAGCATTATATTTTGCTTAAAGATTGTATTACAGTTAATTTAATTAGCTTTCAACTTGTGGAAATTTAAGGTGTTTCCAATATTTTGCAATTAAAACTTTATTGCAATAATAGGCATGTACACAGGACATACTGTGCAGATGTGAAACACAGCTGTAAGATAAATTCCTAGAAATGTAATTACTGGTCAAATGTACATTTGTAATTTTGATTGCCAAGTTATCTTTTATCCAGGCTGTATGAGCTTATATTCTGTCTAGCACTGAATGAAAGTGTATGACTCCCTACACCCTGATCATCCATTAAATGGTCTTTCCAAACATGTTTGTGAATCTAATAGGCTAAAAAGTGAGATATTTCATCTGATTTTTAAAATCACATTGCTATTGTGAGTTGAGGGTAAGTGTCTGAAAATATATTTAGCAGCTATTTTGTTTCCAGTTTGTGCAAGCAATGTATTTATATTTTAAATTGTGGTTAATGAATGTCAAGTCCCATGTTTTCTGGCTTGATCTTATGGGATCATGAACTTGGAACTTGAAATGGGGGCTTCCAGAGTGTTGCCTAATGCTCAGATAGGTCTGCTGGGGTAGAACATCCTGGGTATATCAACATGAAGAACATGAGAGGATTTGGTTTATCTCATCTTTCCTTTTTCAATAAGAAAGTTCTGGTATTATTTGAAGATATAAAGACAGAGACCAAGAGAACATCTTTAGTGTCGAGTAAGAAACTTCTGGTTAAAAAAAAAAAAAAAAGTTCTGGTTGTCTGCATTGGAACTGTTCACTTCAGTAGGTTTTCCCTTAGTTGGATGTGTTTCTACACTTACTCTCCCACTCCAGGATCTGTTCAGGCAGAGATCTGCCTTTATTCCTTGTTAAACACAGCCTGACTGTGGAGTGAGATGATTCCATGTATTCATTAGCAGATGAAGCTCAGAAAACAGATCAGAAGGATCTGGGTGTCAAAGCACCAATCCTATCTTGACCTTTTCAACAGGTTACTTTACCTTTGCTACTCATTTTTATTTTGTTAGCTGAATATGACTTTAAAAAGAAACATAAAAACTATGACTTAAAAAAGAACAAAGAACAAGATGAACATACCTTTATTCACCAAACTCAGAATTAACGGTTAAGTCTTTGTCATGTTTTATTCTAGACTCTTACAATAGTTAATAATTAGCTGAAGTCCCATTAGTTTTCTTTGTCTCTATTGAGGAACATCATTATTTTAAAATGTTTTTTTTGTTCTTTCTCTCTATTTATATATATGCAATCCTTAAACAATTTAGAATTTTATTTTGCTTTTTAAAATGTAAGTAGTTCAATGGAGGGTCATTCTGTATCTTGCATTTTTTTTTCCAGAACCAGGGATTGAACTCAGACCCTTACGCTTGCCAGGGAAGTGCTTATTCTACTGAGCCACCTCCCCAGCCCCCAGTATCTTGCATTTTTTTTGACCCAATCTTATAGTTTTTCAGATTAATTCATGTTGCCCTCTGCATGCATATTGTCACTAGGTCATTCTTTTTATTTTTATGGCTATTTCATTGTAGTAGCATCTCAGATCTTGTTTATCCTTTCTCCTTTTGGTGTATGTTTAAGTTGTTTTCAGTTTGCCGTGGTTTTTGATTTGCATTCATAAAGATAAGATCATGGGATCCTTTCCTAAGCTTGGTAATATGAGTGACAAATGAGGACAAATGAGGAAATTCAAGTACAGAACAGCCAAGTGACTTGATTAAAGTTTGTTACATTCCCAGATAGAATGCAGCTTTCCTGATTTTTCATGTTAAGATTTTGTTTTCTGTTTTCAAAGTTTACAGTAATATTAAAAATGTAACAGCTTATTTACATACAGTTTGAGATGGAAATTCCCTACATGTCCCACCTTAGTACATATTTTGATACTATGTTTTAAGATTGTTTTTGCATTTGAATTAGTTCAAGGCATTTATCAAGAAATAATTTCCTATAAAGTAGATATTTTGGAGACAACAGAATTTTTTCCTTATGTATGTTTAAGTTTAGAGAATATATTATAGAAAATTAAAATCTATCTCACATAGCACATTTTCCAAATTTAGTTCTTTTTATAGAGATATGTTTTTGATATATTGCTGACATTTTTGTCTAGAACCAGACACTTTCCATAAAACTTTAATTCATGATTCCCCTTTAATGACTACATTTTGATTAAAAAGAGAAAATTAAATCTTCCTCAAGCAAGAATTTTTTCTCCACACACTATACAAGTGATTAGAAGATGAAAAGTTGAAAGTCAATAATACTCAATGATGAATGCAATTACTTTAAAATGAAGGGGGATTTTACATACGGTGTCAATCTAGACTTACAGACACTTGGGCTTGGGCTATAAGGTTCTCAGACCACAGATCTGGGACTTGATCCAGATCACAAAGGGTGCTAGGAATTTTCCCAGAGCACAAGAGGACTGTACAACTAGAAAATAATGCAATTCGAACTTTCTTGTATTTCTTCGAAAAGTGAGGCATAACGTTCTATAGGTATGTTTAAGAAAGGAGAGTATTTAAGAACATTGCATTCTACATTTAGGAGAAGTTTAATTATCTGTGTGGCTGGTGCTGAGTGTGTAACTACTGTCATTGTAGATCTCACTAGGAACAATATACTGAAGCATACACAAGACTGGCACACTGCTGTACTCTTGGTGGAATTGCTTATTACAGAAAGAAATCAGTCAGTCTCTCTAGCATGATGTTGGAGGGCTCACCATGATAGAGCACGGTGGAATCACAAGCCTTTCTTCCTGGAGGACATGAGTTTCCGCTTTCTCAGTGTTGGACTGGCTATCCTCCTGCCTTCTCCCAGGGAGCCCTGCATCTCTTCCCACCTCATACATGTATGCCATCTCTTTCAAATTGCCTGATTACATGCTTATCTTCCTCACTTGGCAGTCTCTGCTGTAGTGTATATGCATTTTGAAGCTGGATTCATATTCTTCACTGTTGTAACTAATGTGACTAGCAAAGCATGAGCTTCGTGTATGCAGCCTGAAGGTTTGTCAAAAGATGTCCAAGCTGAATGAGTGTTCTAGTTAGGAAGATTGTGCCTGAAGAAAAATTGCACTGCCAGTATTTACAAAGTTTAACATTAAAAATTCTAATTGTCTATTATTGATGAGTAAAATACACTAAAATTCTATAAAATTTGAAAGCAATAAAAAATAAAAAAGAAAGTGAAAGTTTTCCCTTCTTTTTTTCCTCTGCTAAATTATCTATTGAATTTTTTATTTGTGGGTTTAGTAGTGCTCTTGAATTTAGAACATTATAACTCTTGACTATAGCACTGTAAATATCTAGAAGTAAAGTGTTACTTATTAATACAAGTGTTCTGTGGAAAAATTCACGACTTCATCCATGCTTTTTTTTTTTTTTTGAATTGACAGAGTATGGCGCTACTTTGTTACCTATTTAATTCCACAAAAATTCTGTAATTGAATCATCAGCCAAAGAAATAGACTTATCAAACTTTAATATTGACTCGTATTATTAGGTTATCAACTGTAAAACCTACAAACATCCAAATGATACACATTTGTCTGTCATCACCCTACTACAGTTCTGGTTTATATATTCTAACATAATTTTAGAAGGAAAGATGCAGGCATTGTCAGCAAAGTAAAAATGAAATGAATATTTTTTTTTTTATCTAGCACAACTGTGGCTGCTTATCTTCAGGTGATTTTCTTTGAAGTCATGCATGCTTTGTAATCCAAGACCTGCTGTAGCCGTTTAGACAGTTTCTCACTAGAGGGCAGCATGTGACCAAATGTCCAAACCTGTTTCTGGATAACAGGCCATATCTGTGAAGATTGCTCTAATAAATCAGTTACCATCCTTACATGGATTTCTAATTTGATTTGTTGGGCTGAGACCCAATTTAGTTTGATAAACCTTTAGAAAGGAATTTCACATATTTATTACACTAATAAATATGAATTGTGTTTAGACAGGTATTATATCAAGTTTGTTAAAGCCATACTTACCCAGAGCTTCTGTTACCTAGCCTTTTAAATGCACATAAAATATTGTGTTAAATTATTTATTGTTGTAACTGAATAAAACACGAGTGGAGTTACTGCTTAAGCATCCTGTTTGCTTTCTTAACCTTTCCAGTGACATCTATTTCTCAGCCAATCTTGTCTGGATTATTTACTTGGACTTTTAGCGTGGCCTTCAGAAGTACTGCAGATGACTGCAGGAGCAGCTAGTGGAGGATCACCTCTGTGCAGGATCCTCTGTCTTTGATCTGGGCCTTG
Source organism: Ctenomys sociabilis (assembly GCA_004027165.1). NCBI lineage: Eukaryota > Metazoa > Chordata > Mammalia > Rodentia > Ctenomyidae > Ctenomys > Ctenomys sociabilis. The sequence continues at coordinate 22,637 of PVKA01004629.1, forward strand.
AAGAGAGCAATGCTTCTGCCTCCTGGAAAACATGTCCAGAGGCTTGTTCAGCGAGGGAGGTTCAGGACTCTGAAGGACAGCCTCATCTTTGATTTTTTGGGAATAAGAGTAAAAGTCATTGCCTGTTTCTCATCATTATTCTACCATTGTTGGAGGAGCCCTTTTTATCTTAGTTTCCAATACAGAGCGGAATGTGTGGATATATGGTATGTTAATATTTTTTTTAAAAAATCACTGTGATATATACCTGTAATAATGGATTTGTAAAGAGAAATGTTAATTTTGACCCAAGTTTTGGACATTCAAGTTCAAGATCATGTGGACACATTGCTCTTAGCCTTTGGTTAGGGCTATGTACATAATGGTGGAAACACATATCAAAGCAAAACTGTTCATCTCATAGCCCTGCAGGTAGATGAAGGTCCTGGGCCCCACTTTCCCTTCCAAAGGCATGCCCCAAAGACTTGAAGACCTCCATTGGGCTGTCTCATGAAATTCCTACCACAAAGGTCTTTGGGAGGCATTAAGAATCCAAATTACAGCATCTGGGATACAGTTCCCTATGAAAATTGGATATGGAAGCTAATTACCAACTATATCCCATAACTTGTTAATAAGAAAATTGCTATGGAAGCTAGTGTTGGAGAAAATGGCATTGTCTTAAAGGGCCATTTAAATAGTCTTTCTTTTTGTACTATTACTTATTGCTCAAAGAAGCTATTCAAACAGTCTTAGCAGATATGTACATATTCAAATATATGCTCATGAGTACATGTTCATACATGTATATGCTGTTACTGATTTATATTCTCCAGTTTTGACATAAATTTATTTTGGTGTTGACATATTTTCTGGATGAATGTAATAACCGTATTTGGCTCCTTATAACTTTTTGTTTGAGCCAGGATTTCACTTTGTAGTGCAGGCTTGCCTTGAGCTCTCTATATAGCTCAGGCTCAAACTCCCTACAGTTCTCCTGCCTCAGCCTCCCGAGTGTTGGGATTACAGGCCTGTGCCATGCTTGGCTAGATTCTTTTTTTTTTTTTTTTTTTTTTGTCTTTTTGAGACAAGGTCTCACTATGCAGTTCAGGCTGGCCTTAAGCTCACTTCGTAGCTCAGGCTGGTCTCGAGCTCACAACAATCCTTCTGCCTCAGCCTCCCGAGTGCTGGGATTACAAGCATGTGCCACCACGCCCGGCATAGATTCTTATAACATTAAAGGAGGCATTTTTCTATTCTAGTTTATATTTAGATGAAGCATCAAAAAGTAGTATTAAAATTGCACTTTGGCGATGGTAGGCTGGGTTTCTAATGACTATGTAAGCAGAAATAAATTGCTTGAACTTTGTGATTGTTGGACAAAGTAATTTAGCAAAAATATGTTTCTCAGAAAGGTCAGAGAAAATCTGAAAGCAGAATTCTACTGCCCAAGGTGTACAGGCAGGTTTTGGTTCAGTTTTGGGCTCTACAGATCTTTCTGCCGGTATCTAAATAATAACTACTAGTGCCTGCCCAATTTCTTCTTCATGTGAAGAGATTAATTTGGTAGCTTCTTCTGTTTCCAAAGGCTTTACTAAGTAACACACTTAAAAAGTCTATATATGGTGAAGAACTATGTCTATATCTATAGTAAAGAAATATATATATATATATATATATATATATATATATATATAATTTAAGCAATGTATCCCTATGAACAGGGCCAACTGTTTTTTCAGTATTCATTTGATGTTAATATTTGCATATTTTTAAGAATTAGAATTAAACTTTCTATGTAAAGAGCGTTATTTCTATTTTCATTTGTAAACCAAGTTTTATTTTTAATGAATATATGTTCATATTGTAAACATTTTCAAAATTACATTTAATCTATTATAGTTAGCTGGACATGTGAACATCTCACTTTAAGTAACATAATTAGCAATCTTACCAAAAAATATGCTATTATATACATCTATATATCTATATCTGTATCTGTATCTGTATCTGTATCTATATCTATCTATATCTATCTATCTATCTATCTATATCTATATCTATATCTATATCTATATCTATATCTATATCTATCTATCTACTGCTTTGTTTTTCTTTTTGAGACAGGGCTTGCTATGTAATTCAGACTGGCCTTGAAATCACTATGTAGCCTATGCTGGCCTTGAACTGACAGTGATCCTCTGCCTCAGCCTCCTCCCAAGTTCTGGGTTATAGGTGTGCATCACCATGTTTGGCCTCCACTGGTTTGTAAGAATTTTACTTCCAAATATCCCCAAATGACCAGTGTTTCTCTTTTAAAAAGATCAAGTGGAAATAATCTAACCAGTTGGAATTGGTGAATAAACCACAATTATTCACTAAATCTGATCCAACAGATTATTTTCTTTTGATCTTTGAATACTTAGGTGTAAGTAACTAATTAAATGCTAACTTTCTATTGAGATATACAAGATAATAATGAATATTTTCATCATGAGAGAATTAGAAGAGTTGGTAAACTGTAGTGATCCATTTCTACACCATTTCCTTTTTAAATATTTGAGATCGATTTTTGATACTTCCAACTGCTTCCTCTGCCTCTCAGACAAAGTGATAGATACAGATGATGGAGAACAGAAAAAATTCCAAGCCACCAAAACCTTTCTTCCTTCATGGAACAAAAAGGCACTGAATGTCTACTCTGTGACCGCTTACCACTGGCAATACAGAGCTAGCAGGAAATAGACTTTGCCTTCAAAAGGGTCAGTGTCAAGTTTAGGTACCAAACAAAGGTCTCAATTATGGTGGTTCAGTGTGACAAGTGCTTGCAAAGAAGATACTGCCTGTGTATTGTGGAGCTGAGGAGTGAGCACCTCATCTCTCAGGCTCTGGGAAAACTTGTCTGGTAAAGGGTAGCATGAAGAACAGGTAGGAATTAGAGGAGAGTGGGGGAAAATAAGAGTAGGGGGGTGAACTTGCAGACACAGGGAATAGCGTGTGTGGTGTAATGGAAACAGGAGACAGCGCTGCAGGCCTGGAAATATAAACAGTCTCATTTGGTTTGAGTAAAGGGACTTTGTGAAATTATGGGGGCTGAGGAGCTAGACTTGGCCTGCATCAAAAAGTTGTATTAATGACTTTTAACATCAGTTTTTCTCTCTACAGCTGTCCTCATTATCATTTTAGGGAAAGACTATTTGAATCATAAACTTAGCTTGAGGGATCTAAGAAAAAAGTTAGCAACAGAGGAGAGCAAAGGAACAAATATGCGAAGTAGTGGTTAAAAGTATGACATCTGGCTGGCTTCAAATCTCAGGTGGTTTGTAAAATTTTACTAGCTGTGTCACCTTGGGAGAATTATTTTGCCCCTCCATACCCTAGTGTCTTTATCTATAAAATGGGGACAAAGTAATCCCCACCTTCATAAGATTATTATGTGATACAAATGTGTTTTTGCTTATAAAGTTATTAGAATCAACTTGAAAATTGACATACTAATAAACATGCTTATAAATAAAATATTGAATGCCCACTGTGAACTTAACATTCGCATGATGTCACTTCATTTTGATCTTTCCCTAAATCTATTAGTAACTGTTATTAACCTGTGTTCACAGATTTAAACAACTGTTCTATGAAAAAAGAGCTGGTGAAGGGCTATCGAGCACATGGAGGTAAGCTGAGCAGAAGCCTAGGCTGTCATGGTCCCTTCTGGAGAATGGACAGGTAAGGGTTAAGCATGGTAGTTGGTCTACACAGGCAGCATGTGGTGACACAGCAGGTAGCTCAGGGTTTTCCAGACCACTGAGAGAAGGTCTTTCCTAGGCAAAGGAGATATGAGGGCTGTGAATCTGACTTCTACTCCTGAGAGTTCTACATGGAGACATCACCCCAGGAGAGTTGAACTCTTGTCCCTCAAAATACCCTCTTCAAGTGTGGGCACACAAACCTCTTGCTGAGAAATATGCTATGAGAGGTGTAGTTCAAGGCCACTGCCTCTTTCAAGACATGCCACTGAAAAACTAAAATGTTCCCAGCTACTGAGTTAGCCCTGGAGTTAGATGCTTTTCTTTTCTTTATACTTTTCAGGTCTATGCTCAATTGGTATTATGAGGTCAGAGTTAAGAGTGTGGCCTTTGCAGTGTGACACTGATTTTCAGTCATAGTACTAATACCAAATACTTGCTGAGTATGGGAGAATATGCACCCAGGCCCTGGTGAGGTGCATCTCACGACACATTTTGTTTAATCTCCACTGCAACTTTAAAGGCATTGCACTAGCATTATCTCAGTTTCACGGTCAAGTAGAACAAGCCTGAGCCAATTTAAATCACTATCCACAGCCAACAACATGGTGGCCCAGGGCACTGGCTAAAGCCTCAGGTTGCCTGGCAATAAATCTCAAAATACCTTCCAGGAGGCACAAAGTAAAGGGAGCAACTGAATCTCTCTAAACTTAGGTTTCTTCATTTCTCTCTCTCTCTCTCTAAAAAGCTAATTCTAAAGTTGCTCCCGCAGTAAATGAGACGCACACATGGCACCTGATAGTGCCCAGCAGGCAGGAGGCATAGTAAACAGAGATAAGCTACTGCTGGCTATCCTTATGTGCTCAGAGTCAGGAGCAAATACTCACTTCTTCTTCACTGTCTTTATCATCAAGTTCGTTTTGGGCAGTGAGCACTGTTGGGCAAACAGGATACATTCTAATAAGCAAATGTATGTGGAGCTGGCCATGTGCTAAAGAAACTCAGAGGTAGGTTGTGCTGCCCTCTCTGGATGGGAACACTTTGTGGAAGACAAAAATAATGGCCAATAATTATGTGGCACTTCCTGTTTTCCAGGCATGGTATTCATGCCCAGTGTATAAATGATTAAACAGAGCCACAGAGATGCAGAATAACTCACTGGAGGTCACATGGCTTGTAAGAGAGAGCCAGGCTTTGAGCAGTTCTCAGAATATAAAAAATTTAAAAAATTGTGGGAGAACAATCTTGTTTTGAAATTTTATACCATTGTTTTTTACTGTTTAGTTTTCTTCTCGGAAAGAGACAGAGAAAGAGAGAAGAGAGATTGTCCCCTCCTTTTGGAGCTTACCTTGAATGATAGCCATGAGAAGAGCAACAACAAGAGAAGTAAAGACTACTGTTTTTCAGTAATCACTATGTACAAGGTGATTTACTTTGTATATTATAGTTAATTCTCATAATAATTGTGTTACAGTATTATAACTCATGCTTTAAAGAATAGAAAGTGAAAACTAAAAATTGTCCTTGAACGAATGGTGAAGAAATTTGCTCAAGGATTTGCAATTAGCAATAGCAAGTCTGGGAGTCACACTTAGGTTGAGCTGTCTCTGAAGTGCAGCCACGGAATGATTACGTACAAGAAAGGCAAGGTTGGTGGCTGTACTGCAGGGATCAGCAGGGACAGTGGTTCAGCTGGAGAGTGCATGCATATCTTCAAGATGATGAAGACAGAACTTGAGCAATGCCACTGGTGTTTAAAATAAAGACTTGACTATTAATGTCCTTTAACAATTCAAGGCATTGCAGCCCTAGGGAAGAGGATGTTTTTAGATGCAGGGTGATTCCTCCATACCACCCTTATTGCGTTTCTTCTCCCTGTCCTACACTTGTTCCAAATCTCCACAAATTTGCTGCCTTATCTCTGTTTTCTTCATCTTGATCTAAGAGTAGGGTTGCTAGATTTAGCAAATAAAAGCCCAAGGCACCAGCTAAATGAGACTTTCATATAATCAACAAATGCTCTTTAAGCATAAGCATGTCATATGTAATCCCATGTCATGGGCCTCTAAGAGGCCCATGGAAAAGCACAACTCCCAGCTATGGGATTTCACCAGAGCCAGGATCCAGTCCTGGTGACAGCTTAATAAATGGCATGTCCATATTCCAATGAAGGCTTCACCGCAAATGGTGCTATCTTCTGTCTTGTGACTGATCATCCAGAAAACGTACAGCAGCCAGGCTTTACCTCCTCTAAATTAATAATTCCACATCTGTCAACCAATTAGAAAAAGGGATGCAGAATAAAAACTGGCCTTTCTGATAGTGCCAACAATTGCCAGTAGGTACCCAGCCTTGTAATGCAGCATGTGTCCCGCATTTGCCTGTTACCTACCAGGAAGTCTTGCAAATAATGCATTCACTGGGCCTACTCCTGAAACCTGTTTGGTGGCTATCCGTCCTTCTCTGTCTGATCATGACACAACACCTCTGATGTGGGCATGCTGCCAGCAGAGCAGATGGCTGTGGACCTTGGCATGCCAGGAAACCATTAGGTTCATCAGTGTGAGCAACAGGGGGTAAGTTTCTATCTGCAAATGTGAAACTAACAGCCCTTGCAGGGCAAGGGACAGAGCCCTTTTGATCCAGGGGAGCTGATCTTTCAGTGCCAGAGAAGGTCTCTGCAGAGTTGTAAGTTTAGTGCACTGCAGGAAGGAATGGCATCAGGAGAGATTGACAGGAGTGGGAGGAGCTGCTGAAAGCAACAGAAAGCTTCATTTCTGTTTGGCTAGAAGGCCCTGAGGGCCAGGGCTGTGGTGGGTGACAGAGAGTGGATTCAGCAGGAGCCAGCTTCCCATTTCTGGTGAGCACCCACCTGCCGAGAGGCAGCAAGTGTGCCAAAGCATGGGCTGTGCTCTAGTTCCTCACACTGGGGATCACAGTGCTCCCCTGAACCTGGTCTCACAGCCACAGGAAGATAAATCTAAAATAGCTTCCTTGGAACTGGTGAAGGTTGAGGAAGGTAGAAGGCAAAGTGTAAGTATGCATTAGAATGGTAGATGGGTGCCCACTTGATTTCCTTTGAGCTTTAATTTCTTTCTGTTTAAAAGGATGCTTGATCATTAGAATAACCTCAATTACTGTAGACACGTACAAGAGAATGTATGTATCTTCTAATCGATGTGCCTAAGAGACACAGACACTTACTATTAATAATATGTGGTATACCCATGCAGAGATTTTTCCTTGAACACCAGATGTTAATTTTGAAATTATTATTTTCTTTTGATTGAACAATCTAGTTTCTTCCTTTTCCTTGAAATATTCTCATCACGGTATAAGTCAGCACAAATTCTTGTATTTGATGATAAATACATTGCTAGGTTTGGATCTTTTACTTCTAAACTCATGAAATTATTGACATGTAATTTTAACAGCTACATTATCAGTTTCATGCCATTCAGTGCAAGATTGCTTATCACCTACAAATACCAAGATTGTGGTTGATATGTCATCCAATTTTCTTGGGCAAATGGTCTCTATTTTGCTGTTCTCACAAACCATTGCTGTTGCTTAGGGTTCTCATGATGTTTCCTTTCTCTCCTACTGAACCCTCCTTTGAGCTCTTCTCATGTGTTCACAGGTATGCTGGACATTAGAACTTGCTGTATCACATGCCCATCAAACCCCTCTCTATCTGAGCCCCACTCCATTAATATTAAATATGTCATTGTTCATGTAGTCCTCTGTGTCAGAAATCTGATCTACTTTCCTCTTTCTCTGTAGCCTATATTCAATCAAATGTCAAGAGGTTCTATTACCTAATGTTTTCCATTTCTTTATTTTCAAAGCTATCCAAACTACCTTACTGCCTAAATTCTGTCCCTGTGAACAGATTAGCTCTTTCTTGTCAAAATGCAGTTTCAGTGGAAACACTGCACTGTAGCCATTTGTAGCAGTGTTGTCCTGGTACCCAGTTTGCTGTGACCTGGCTCAAGCCAGTAGTAAATTTTGAAATCCTGGAGGAATGAATTCACTTTCTTCCCAGAAATACTTCCAAAGTTATTCCTTTCAGCTGAGAATTAAAGAACATGTACTGAGAAGTATCTGTAACACAGCGGATACACAGTGCCACATAAGCAGTTATGTTTATCTTAACAGACAATTAAGCAAAGGCTAAGGCTGAGGTTTCCCATGGAAGTGGAGAGTAAGAAAGGCAGGTGGAGAGCAGGATTGGTTGCATTGGCTTTAAAATGTGCTGGGAGAGTTTCTAGAAATAGATCAAGACTTTAACTTGGAAAAAGGATTTTAGTCAATTCTAATGTCAAGACAAATGAGTGATGAAAGGCCCAAAGGTTTACTCATAATACTGCTAATCTGGACAAATGATAAAATACATATAATTAGGTATATGACTTTACTTTAAAACAAAAGCAAAAGCAAAATCCTCAAACTGCTGTGGCATCCTTAGTTTTAGCAGTACTCTGTCCTGGTATGTCATAACCTCCAAGATCAACTATGATGAAATATTAAACCAAGGTAAATACATAAGACTATGTGACACTTGAGATTATTATTTGCAGACAGTTGAGAGCTGGGTGATATCAAATGCAGACTTTAACCTATAGCTTTAGTTTTCTTGGATTTGACAATCTCTCTCTCTCTCTCTCTCTCTCTCTCTCTCTCTCTCTCTCTCTCCTATCTCTAGCAACAGGACTTCTCTGGAGACACGTATTGTCTAAGATTTGTGATGATGTTGTTTAGCCACCTTGGCTGACCAGAACCAATGATCTAAAGCAATATCTAAATGTAAAAATTGCTTATCTTTCATTTTTTAGGTATCAACAAGAAGTGGTGGTAGTGATGGCAAGGTAAATGATTATTCCTTCTAAGAAATATACCTCAGGTTTTGTTTTTCCCATCTGAAAAGCTAACACTGGAAAATAACACTATTTATGGTGTTTATTACAGAATTGGGAGGTGTGCTGAAAATATGCTACTGTGAGAATAGATTTTGGAAAATATCCAAGGATCAGAACCATCTCCTAACTTCATAATTCTCCAGACAGTTTTACATCTGGTCTTAAGTAGACTTTGATCTTAAAGGTCACATTGTTGCTGGGGATATACTTCAAGTGGCACAAGCACCTGCCTTACAAGTGCATGGTACTGAGTTTGATTCTGGTACCAAAAAAAAAAATTGTCTGGAGTAGTAATTCTGGAAGTGGGTACAGCATAAGTAGCTATGCTGGTGGGAAATAAACCACACTGGCTCTGTTCCCACTCTTGGCCACTGAAAATCCTGAGCTCAGCTAAAATCTACCCTGTGGCCTGGTTGTGTTTTTCTGCAGCCTTTGGATTTCTGGATTTAATGGGGGGGGCACTGGTCCAGAAATGTCACCAGAAACACAAGATCAAGAGAGGGGAAGGTTATGTTCCTTTTGAGGAAAATGAGTCAGTGTCCAGCATCAAAGTTCTTGCATATTTATAAACTAGGAAGCCACCCAGTATCTTTGGCATTTGGTATTAGATGGTGATTCTCCTGAAGATAGATACATCAATTTATTTATTTTTATGTTATCTATAGCATTAGACATTGTGTTGATATTCCACAAACTTTGGGAGGATGGGTGGTGGAAATCAGGGTATGCTTTTGGAAGTTGTAACAGTGGAATAGCTTTGTAGCCAACATTGGGCAGGAAATTGCCAATGAACAGTATCATCTTTATGAGGAAGAATATACAGATGAGTCTAAAAACCAAAATTAATTTAAAATTAAAAAGTTTACAAAGATACAATCAATTTGCCTTAGGTGAGCACTATACTAAATTCTACCATGTTTCTTCTATCTGTGGTATCAAATAGGATGGGATATCTGGGGTTAGTCCTAAATGCTTAAGTAGTAAAGTTGCCCTGTATTCTCATGCTTATGGCTTTAAAAATAATCAGGGAAAGACTGAATTGCCCCCAAAAGCAAAGCAAAGATTTTGCAACATTTCATTTCAACATATCAGCTTCTTTAATACGAAAATCTAAATTTCACTGTTTTTTCCCCTTTTTATTTTATTGAGAAACAAGTATCAATGAGACAGTTTCAAAGCTGATTAATAAGACATTTTCAATAATTAATACATTTTACATTGTTATCTTCTTAGTGGTTATCCATAGTACAAGAAACAGACACTATATCCTGTCCAAACACTGTTACTATAAATTTCTCTTCTCATAGAATCAAGTGAAAGTAGCTATATATCTATCCTAACTATTCTGTATATACAAATACAAAATGGTCCTTCCTTTGTATCCCTTTTTTTTGTTTAGTCCTGTCAGAGATGGGTATTCTATTGGCATTTAAATACTATAGGTGCTTGAATTCAGCAAAACACTCCAACATAGTCCAGCAGTCCACAATAGTAGTGGGTTATCCACAGAATTTGTTGACTAGAGCCTTTTACAGTTCAGCATATCAATATGGCTTTACTTTATATACTTCATTTTTATACTTTTCTGCTGGATGGTTAAGACCAAGATAAAGCAAGACTTATAAAATAAGAAATGTAACTTTTGTATCTGATAAGGTCAGTCAAGTCCCCTCAGGATTTATCCTATAACCCTGTACCACACTTTGTAGATCCTTTGTCAGTGTCAGCCATGTAGATGAGTCATGGCCATTGCTTGACCAATTTGCTCTCTGTGAAAGCCTGAGAGAAAGTTTTCTCTCTCTATATTTCACTGTTTTTTTTTTTTTAAAGCTGAACATTTCTTATATACTATACCACTAAGTAAACCAAATATTGCTGCAGTTTTTCATGCATTTGACAAAAAGAGATAGAGAACTGCCTAGACCTGACTTCAAGAAGGAAGTCACAAGGAAGCTTCAGACTGACATGGATCAGGAATTATGGGAAATTCCCAAAACAAAACCAACTCTCTGACTTGAGACATAAGGTACTGCTTTCATTTTCCAGTGAAGTGGTGTTGCTGTGGAACAGGGTATTTTGCCATCCTTGCCATAGTTAAACAGAATGAATCTATCACATACACCCCAGGACAACTTTGCTTTTGTTGTTTCTCATGAAAATTGACTTTTCTTAAGCCTTGGTATTTCAGGTGGTAAAATGGGAAATGGATTTTTTTGAAGGAAAACAATGTTTATTTGGTTTACCACTTGTTTATGTCCTTGAACTTTCTTGTAAAACCATAGCCTGAATGCATATAAACAAACAGGTATTTTTCTGTCTCGTAAGAGCATAGAAAAAACACATTTTATTTCACTGTCTCACAAAAATTTGCCTTATTTGGTAAGATTAGTCACTGAAGCCAGGGTTTATTACTTTTTATTAAAAGTTTGACTGAAAGATTTTTGGGGCTGGGGAGAGAGCTCTTCAATCTAAGCACCTGCTAGGCAAGTGTAGGGATCTGAATTTGATCCGTGGTACTGCATGCTGTGCTGGCCGTGCACCAACCTGGCCGTTGAAATCCAGCATGGTGGTGCATTCCTATAATCCCAGCACCAGGGAGGCTGAGAAAAGAGGATCACTACGAGTCCAAGCTGCATAGCAAGACCTTGTACCAAATAAATAAATAATAAATAAATAAAATATAAATACTATATATTGTTAAGTTTTTCCTTTATGGTACAAGAATCCTTGCCAGAAATGATCTATTTGTGACAAGAATTAATCCTGAAGTCTCTTACAGCCTTATCAAGAGTCTGGTTATCTAACAGGCAATGTAATGATAGAGCATCCAACACTGAGTGCAGAGTTGATGCCAATCAACTTTTTATAGAATGAAGAATGCACTTTGATTTTTCTTTGGTGTTAAATCTAAGGGGTGATTATAGCAATGCATTTTGCTGCTTCTGGGATTAATGTTTCTAAACTTTATTAATATTTAATATAAAGAAAATATACAACAATTTCTCTGAAGTAAGACAAACTTTCTGATGCAACTATGAGAGGAGAACTTTAGCAAGAGAAGATTTGGTTAGATGAAATGATGAAGCCGTGAGTGAAACTAAACCACCGCTGGTTGTGATAGTGCTGGTGAATGTCCTGCATAGAAAGGACCTGAGTAAACATTCTCAATGCTTTTTCTTTGAAATAGCATTAAGCAAATCCTGGTTGGAGCCAAAGATGAAAATAGATGGGTATAATATAACCTGTGTCTTCCTGAGACCACATTTATTGCATCCTGGAAATGCCAGGGCTTTGGAGGACCTCCATGCATCAGGCATGGAGGCAAAGCCAGGAGATCATTTCCACTGTGTGTGTCTTAGCTTTTCACCATCTGGGTGTCTGCCCTTCTCAGGCAGTCCAGCATTCTGGCTTTTCTCCAGTTCCTGGGGACTCAGGGGAGGTAGTATTTCCTGTTTCCAGCACATGGCTACTTGATGATTTCCCAGGATTTAAGTGTAATCCCCAAGGTGTTGTTAAACAGACAGCATTAAGTGCATCTGTGGAAGGAGGCAGTGGGATTGAAATTTCCTCTGAGACACTCATTTTTATTAAAGGAGCTCTCTTTCTTTACTCAAAGAAAGAAGGATAGGAAACAGTAAAGAGGCAACTGCGGTTAAATAAGACTTACTGTGCAGGCTGCTTGCAACAGAAGAGCTAAAGAAATATCGGGATATAAAGGAGGCAGACCAAATAATTAAAATCTTGAGTTTGTGATGCCACATTTAATATAGTACAATAGGGGTACTTTTCACTTAAACTCTTGGGTTAAATTCTGTACATGATAAGTCATTTCAGGAGCACAAAAATATAGTATATGGATTAGTATATAGATTACAATGTTCTGACACTATAACAAGCAATGCTACCTAGTGACTGGGTGGAAGTAGCAGAGGTGAGGGTAATGTACAAAAAGATGTTCATATCTCATTAAGATAAGTTTCTAGATGGCTAGGTTGGATGAAGTGTACCTATATTAGTCCAAATGATTTTGAAGCTGGCCTGAGTAAACCCATAATGACAAAAGTGTTAAGATACTATAATTTTTTTTTAAATTAAAAAAATTATTTTATTGAAGTACAAATATCAATGAGATGGTTTTAAGATACCTTGACAAGATGGATTTGATAAATTAATACATTGAAAACTGTTTTCATAATGTTTTGGTATCATAGAAGGTGCATACATGATATTATACTTACAGACATTATTATAGCATATGTCTCTTATCAGTAAAGAGAGTGTAGCTGTTTGCGTATCTTATTTTTTATACCTGAATTATATGAAAGATTCAATAATTAATACTTCCTACCTTGTCATTTTCCTAGTGTTTGTCCATAGCACTAGAAGCCGACATAATATCCTGTCCAATCACCATTAGTGCAAATCTTGCCTCTCATAGGATTATGTAGAAGCACAGTGTTATCTATCCCAACTGTACTGTCCATACACACACACCATGATTCTTCCTTTCTGTATCCCTTCCTTTGTCTACACCTGTCAAAGATGGGCACTCCATTGTCATTCAACTAATTTAGGTACCTGAACATGACGACAGAATCCAACACAGTCCAGCATTCTACAACAATAGTGAGTTATCTGAAGAAGTTGTCGACCATAGCCATTTACAGCTCAACTTATTATTATGGCCCCATGGTGTATATTTCATTTTTATACTTTTCTGCTGGATGGTTAAGACCTAGATAGAGCAAGACCTATATACCAACACATGTACTTTTTGTTTCTTATGAGGTCAGTGAAGTCCCCTCAGGGTTTATCTTGTAATCCTGTACATTATTCTGTAGATCCTTTGTCTGTGTCATCCATGTGGCTGAGTCACGGCCAATGCTTGACCAGTTTGCTCTCTGTGAGAGCCTGAGAGAAAGTTTTCTCTTCATGTGACTCTCTCCAGGCACACTATAGAACTTCGATCTCTTTCCTCTGTGGCTCCATAATCTCCTTGTTCAGAAAATTTGGAGCTCAGCTGAGTTTCATGATGTTGCAGTACAGGTTCTCCTGTATCCTGAGTCTTCACTGACCTTGAAAGGCTAGGGCCAAAATGTTGGCGGGCCTTGGGGCTCTTCTATTTCTCCAATTTTGATCTGTGAACCTAGGTTGTTAACCATCCAGAAGAAAAGCTAATTAGTACCCTGCAGCATATGCCATTCACTTTGCCTTATCTGACTCAATTGTTTTTAGTTGTTGTTGTACATTTTCGTTTGTATTTCTACTTTTCTCTTGTTATACTAGGGAGACTATGCAATATTTACACATGTGTGTCTGGTTTATTTCACTTATGAGTATATGTTCAAGTGGCATCCACTTCAGTATAAATGCTTCAAACTTACCATTCTTAATAGCTGAGTAATACTCCATTATATAGAAATAGCACAACTTTTTCAACCATTCCTCATGTGATGGACATCTTGGTTGTTTCCAAGATTTTGCTATCACACACTGCGCTGCTATAAACATGGGTACACATATATCACTGTGATACAATGTTTTCAATTTTGCAGGATGAGGAATATCAATTGAAGCAACATGAACTCATCAGCAAATCCCAGAAAAGTAGGACTAGCAGCTGCCCATGTGCTTTGAAATGGAAATAAAGTAAATTTTAGTTCGATGGAAAAATAAAGCATTGAGTTATTTCCAGAAAGTGAAAAATAGAGGTAACTTTAAAGACATAAAGATAAATTCATGAATGAGAGGTTCATGAGCGTTAATTTAAAAGAAATATTGATATTTATCGATTTTCCTTGGAAATCTCAAGCCTGATGTCAGGGAGGATACTCTTTATATTTCTGAACTACACCTTTATTGTCATTGTTTGGCTTTTTTTTTTTTAAAAAAAAAGTCAAAGATGTTTTTTCTTCTCACTTTGATGAATAAACTATTTATTCTTCATACCCATCTCAGCTTGCCTTTGTGACACTCACTCATTCTCCCTTTTTTCCCATGTAGTTGTTTATCCTTTTTTAAACAGTGCCATCTCTCAGAATAATGTACAGGACTACAAGATAAACTCTGAGGGGACTTCACTGACCACATAAGAAACATAAAGTACATGTGTTTGTACATAAGTCTTGCTCTATCTAGGTCTTAACCATCCAGCAGAAAAGTATAAAAACAAAGTATACACCGTGGGGCCATAATATTAAGCTGAGCTGTAAATGGTTATGGTCAACAACTTATTTGAATGACTCACTATTGTGGAATGCTGGACTGTGTTGGATTGTGTTGTCAAGTTCAAGCACCTAAGTTAGTTGAATGACAATGGAGTGCCCATCTTTGACAGGTGTAGACAAAGGAAAGGGTATAGAAAGAAAAAAATCATGATGTGTGTGTATAGACAGTACAGTTGGGATAGATATTGTTGTGTTTCTACATAATCCTATGAGAGGCAAGATTTGCACTGATGGTGGTTGGACAGGATATTATGTCGGCTTCTAGTACTATGGTCATCCACTAGGAAAATAATTATTGAATTTTTGATATAATTCAGGTATAAAAAATAAGTAAACAGCCGCACTCTTAATTTACTGATGAGACATCTGCTATAATAATGTCTGTAAGTATAATATTATGTATGCACCTTGTATGATACCAAAACAGCATGAAAACAGTTTGCAGTGTATTAATTTATTGAATCTGTGTTGTTAAGGTGTCTTAAAACTGTCTGATTGATATTTGTACTTCAATAAAATAAAAAATAAATTAAAAAAAATAAACAGTGCCTTCTCATGCATAACCTCTACAGTGGCATGCATACTGTATTCTGAGTAGGACCCCATCTAGGACCCCATCTGCCATGGGCATAGAGCATGTTCTAGAAAAGAAGCCTAGTTTTTACAACTTGTTAAAGCTAATGGGCTAAAATTATCTTAAAAAAATTTAAAACTTCCAAACATGTTGATCCAAGACAGTGCTTGTGTTTCCTAAATAATGAAACCATTTTCTAAACCAGTGGCGGCAGCTTATGGCCTGTGTGCTGCAGGGAATACCAGAGTACCCTGTTAGCACAGTAGCCACATTGCCTAGCAGCCAAGTGTTGAGTAATTGTTGTTTTTTTTCCTAAACAAAATGTTCAGTATTTAGGTTTAATTGCAGCATTGGCACTTTGTGACAAACAATAGGTTTTGGGTTGACATTTGGGTGCTCAGTCCCTAAAAAGTTCACCATCACTGATCTAGTCCATCCATTTGTTCTCATTCTGCTTAGAAAAAAATAAAACCTTGATGATTTATGTAGAGTTATTGTTTTTGCAAAAGATAACAAATTATCTCTCAAGCTGTTCCTCTTTCCTCAGTGTCCTTGAAAAATATTCTTTCAAAACCTAGGTGGAAATTTTCTAAGGATTAGGGGCTCCCTGAGGTCAAATCTTCAGCTTGGTACTCAGAAATGGTAGGGCGCAGCTTGCATCTACCTGTTCCCTTGCCTGCTACCATTTCCTCTGCTGTCACCCTCCCCTTTCTTCTCTCTTGCCTCTGTTTTTCCTTTATCACTTGCCTGTCCTTCTTTGCTTTCTCATATGTCTAAGTGCAATATAACCTCCACTGTTCCTCGTATCCTTCTATAACTTTCCTGATTATATCTCTATTGCGTTTTTACTTGAGAGGTTGTTTTGTCCTCACAAGGCTAAGTTCATGGAGCATACGAAGTTCCTAGCATGGCAGCTGGCATAAGTTGACAAAACAATGTGTCAGTTGTTTATCATCTCCTGCCCTTGAGATATTATTCAGTGAAATGGGACCAAGAGTTACAAACAGTGAAATGAAGAGGTTAAAAATATTAGTTCATACCAGACTGAATACCTTTTTATTGTGTTTTTCCTCAAGAGTGAAGATGAAACAGATGGAAATGTCTGTATTTAAAGAATGTTTTCATAAATTGTTCTGTCTAAAAGACACCTAGGAGACCACTCTGTCATGAGAACTCAGGCCATTCAGCCTTCGTTTTCATTGATTTTTCAGTTATCTTGTCACAGCCGGGCACACAATAATGTTAATTGGGTGAGTCTTATCTAAGGACTCCTTATTAAGAAACTAAAAGAGGATCTGAGAAGGTAAAAGGTGATGTTAAAGCTGTAGGAAACGGAGAGATAAAGTGCTCTATGTTTGTCAGAAGAGATAGTTGAATCAGTTCTAAGCACCAGATAGGATAATATAGGGCATGATTTATCTTCCAAAATGGCACAACATCTTGATCTACCTTCCACTATCAATACTCAGTAGCTATTTCAGTAAGAAATAGTGCCTCCCGTGTGCCGACCGCCTTACTAGGGGCTGGGGAATCCAATACCAGCTTTATTCCCAGGGCCTTGCAGCTAGTAGAGGAGGCAGACATGTGAGATTATTACATTGTAGAACAAGTTTAGTGATTTGAGAATGCTACTGAGCAGAATAGGGCAGCCCAGCCCTGGGCGAGTGAGTCTGTGGCTTCATGCAGAGTGGAATCTTGGAGGATGGAGAGGTATTCACTGAGTCACTCTGGGGAGCATTCTGAGTAAAGGATGCAGCTTGTGCTAAGCATAAGAAGAAGAAAAGCACATGATCTCGTATCAAGTACTATAATTTTTGGAACATAAATATTGTCATGCAGTACCTTTTATTGAAAGTCTGTGGGTGGGAGTGTAACTGTTCATCTAACTGTACCTTACCCCTGTGTTTTTGGAAGCAACTAAGCTGGTTGGTGTCCCTTCTCATAGAGGGACTGCATATTCCTAATCAAGGCTAGAGCTCTCTTAGATTATCCTAGTATTACTGCTCTGTATTCTTGTAAGCAGAAGAGGGCTGCCAAAACAAGGGTCTTCTTTGCTCAGTGAACATATACTATAAAGCTCCTGGATAAACTCAGCCATTGGGAAGTGTCACAGGGACAGAGAGAGAGAAGGCATGCTGCAGTGATGTGCTGCTTGTCTGCTTGAGACCCATTCTATTCCTGTTCAAGGAATTCCTATTCACTGCTTTCATTTATAGGTGTTCAGTCTGATTTTCTAGCTCTGTGAACTTGGGGGATGTCCTGGGGAACTTTTGATCAGTGTTGGAGACTTTGATTCTGCTGGCCAGCTGTGACTTTGGATTGGAAGAATTGACATTAGAGAATCACAATTTTTCAGAGTCCAAACAGACACAGGAGAGAGAAGCAAAAGAGAAAAGGGTGCTGGACCCTTAAGTGATTAATGTATTTCCTAATTGCTCTATCTTATATTCTCTGTTTTTACAAAGATCTCTTTTTGAGTATAGCTAATCATTAGTACAGAGAGTGAATTACAAGGAATCACAAGGGTCTTTTATCTTTTTTCACACGTATTTAAAAAAATCTTTCTTTATGACTGTGTAACATCATTTCACATGGATCCAGGAATACTAATCTGTCCTATCTGGAATGAATTTGACTTATGGCCAAATGCCCTAATAAATTGCTGATGAATTGGTCCTGACATTTTGAATGAGGAAGGCCTTTGTGGGCTGGACATGAATTCTACAACTAGAACATCCTACAGATCTGGCTTAATCTGCACATGAATAGGGAAGCCAGATTCTCAGACCAGCAGGGCTAGAAAGGACAAGGCCATTGCAAGTAATCTTGCAGGCTGGGCACTGCAAAACTCTAGGGGGAGCCATTCACACATATTATCATGTAAGTGGTGCCCACCAGGGTTAATTAAATTGCAATCTTTTTTCTCAGAATGGAAGAGTTCTTGGGCCACATTTTGAGACATTTCCTCTCTGGTTTTTATTTTTCCCATCTTTTTCACCCATGGCTGAAGCCAGTTGGGGGATTTTATGTTTGTGTTTGGCTGTTGGCTTTCTATTTGTCAGGATAAGCTAGACTTGCTGCAGCAACCAACCCCTCAGAACCTGCCAGCACAGGTAGCAAAGTTTTTTTTTCTTTACTCTCCAAGTTCATTATTTGGGCTCTGGGCTCCACTCCAAGTCATCCTCCAACCCAGGCCCAGAGTGACATCCACTGTCATATAGTGGACCATGAGAGCCACATGGTTTTCTTTTTTAAAAAGAACATTTGATTTGCATTTCATAAGTTTAGGTGTTCGTATGCTCAGTTGGAGGGAGGGAGAGGTAATGTAAGTTTTTCTACGACATGCCCAGAAAGATGAGACCCAGATGGCCTGTGAGTAGCTCATAGGACTGCCATAGGTATAATGGACAACAGTGTAAGTTTTGACAGCCGTGAGACAGAAGTTCAAATTCTGCTTCTGCTTCTTATTAGTTGCTAAAAACTTGTCAGTGTATCACATGCTTTCTTGATGCCCTAGTTTCATAATATTTTTTTCTCATGGGTGACAGTAATACAGTGTCAGGTAGTAGGAGACACAAGTTTCTTTTGTCTTGGGGCCCCCATAGCGCCAATACTTCATGTCAGTTTGTTGATTAAGAAGAGAAATTACTCCTGTCTACCAGCCAACAAACAGAAAAGCCCTGGTGACATTTGCCGAAGCTCATGAAAATAACTATTAAGAAGGCAAACTGTGCTTAGAAAAGTATTAATTGGACTTTAAGCTCATTAGGAATTAAAAACCGCAACAAAATTTTCACCTTTGGCATAAGGGGAAAAAAAACCTCATCGAGAGCCACATGCTTCCCCCCTAAAACACAGGGCTGCTGACCCTCTATAAAAGCCCAGAGGATTCTCTGCTTGGCTACAGAGGTGCAGAATAACACGGCAGATGTGAGTGACTTCAGGATACCTTTCATGCTTGGCAGGCGTCCTCATTTTATTTATGATATCAAAGCTGCAATGCTGTGTTCTCTTCTGCCTAAGACATAAAAGAGATTCAGAAGTCATCCAAATCATCTTGTAATTAATGTTACCACGCACGCCCAGGACATTAAAATGTTAACAGTGTTAGAATCGTGTGCTTTGGAATACCGAGTGAGGGCTTTATTAGAGAGAAACGCTCAGCAGATGTCATCCACCCTAATTGAGGACATCAGGGTGCCTGCTGCTTGTTCTTATCAGTGGTGCAGAGTGGTTTTCTTTTTAATTTATTCATTTTCTTTACTGCTAGAATCTGCTCTCATTATTAGACTATCTTGTCACTCATTTGCATTTCAAGTGCTGGGATGGGGTGGGGGGAGCAATCTTCCTTGGAAGAGCACTTCAAGGGTTACTCTATCAAATAGCAGCACAGTAGCACAGTGAATCTGACATCTGGGTTATCTTATTCCCAGATGCTCTGTGGTGTCATTAGCAGGATTAATCTTAGCTTTAATTTCATAATGATTCTTATTCTAATATATGTGAATGAACACAAAGTCTCTTGACTCATTATCACCAATTTACCCAAGATATGTAATCAGGCTCTTACATTCACCAACATTTATTTTTGCTAATACATCTAAAATTGTAGATTAAGCAAATACAGTTAGTTCCAGCTGAGTGAATGCCTACCGAGGTAGCACTGTAGTATTTATGTTTTCATTAAGAACATTAATGGTGTTGTTTTTAAATACGTACTGACCAAAAATGTGTTCATGGGGAATAGCGAAGTCGTTGTTCGAGCAGTGTCCAACTGTAAAATTAGTCACAGCAGCATTACATTAGAAGCCATTACCCACTTCTTCAGCAAATTATTGAAATTCCCTCTGCTAATTATGTTTTTAACCTTTATAAACAAGATGGA
This sequence comes from Ctenomys sociabilis, assembly GCA_004027165.1. Classification (NCBI taxonomy): domain Eukaryota; kingdom Metazoa; phylum Chordata; class Mammalia; order Rodentia; family Ctenomyidae; genus Ctenomys; species Ctenomys sociabilis. The sequence goes on from PVKA01004629.1 coordinate 42,967, forward strand.
GGTACATAGCCTCAATTCCAAACAACTCTGCTCCCCTAAGGAAATCGAACAGCAAGTCCTTAATGGGGAGTCTAATTGTAATAAGCCTCGTTGTTTTCATTCCTATTCAAGGTTACCATGTCACATCAAATATTGGCATTTGTAGTTTATGGTTCAGAATAAGCAAAAGCCCACTTCCCTTCTCATTCAGCACTAAGCATAGTGATCTACTGTTGGGGGAAGGGCAGGTGCAAGGGCGAATTGCAAATCCCTCTTCACTCACTTCAGCACTGGACTAAATTTTTTCATTTACCAGATGTTGTCACCCAGCAGCATGTAGTGCTTTATTATTGATGGATAAAATGTTCAAACATTTAAAGAAATGAAAGTCAGCTTTGCATTTTTAATTAATTAATTAAAAGTACTGTAAATGCCAGCTTGTTAATTGCTTTGCACCTGCAAGCCAACACAGGTTTTGTGCACTCTTTCTTTGAATATTAAATTTTTTTCTCACATGTCTTTATAATGCTTGGGAAGTCTCTCTAGCAAACATATTAGTAAAGAGTAAATATTGAATCTTAGACAAAACTCATGGCTTCATCTTTCACTGTACCCAGAATAGGATTTAAAGGAGGATTTAGATTTCCAAGGCTTCTAATTAAGTAGTGATAATCAGGCTTTCTGCTGAGGGTCACTTCCTAGGAGTAATTTGAGTTATTAAAATGCATGTTTTTGTTTGTTCTGCTTTGCGAGCTAAAACTGATCCCTTTTAATATAGCAGCAAATATGCAAATTGGTGTTTCATTATATTGTGCAATTTATGGCAATCTTCTCTAATTTACTGAAAGGTCAGGAGCCTGACCTTGTCATTCAAAATTTTTTTTCTTGTAAAGCTAAACTAATTATGTGGATTTTAAAAATTTTATAACTGAAAGTGTGCAGCATGGTAAAAAATGTGACAAATTTAACTTTCATTTAGCTCTCACATTCATCAACATGGCCTTCAGTTTTATGTTGATATCAGTAGCAAAGAGAAGGTGATTTCAACTGTGAAGTAGGACTTTGTTGGTTTTAAGCAATGCATAGAAAAATGACAGAATGTGTGTGTATGTGTGAGTGTGTGAGTGTGTATTTTCTTCTACTTCCAATAAATGTGGCAACTGTAATAGCCTACCTTCACTGAAGTAATAATTAAGCAAGATCATGCTTTACATTGTCAGTGGCCAGAAAATGTTAAAAAGAATTATCACAGGCTGAATTGCAAGTTTTGTGCTCCAAAGATTCACCAAGGTCTTTATATTGTTTTGTTCTTTATTTTTGTACTGGGAATTGAACCTTCATACTGAGCTACATCACAAGCCTTTCTTATTTTTTATTTTTGAGACAAATCTTGCTAAGTTTTTCAGGTGGGACTTGAACTTATGACCCTTCTGCCTTAGCCTCCCAGAGTGCAGGGATTATAGGCATGCACCACTATGTTTGGCTATTTTTGCTCTTATGGATGTCAAATACGCACTCTTAATATTTTTCATTGCTTTATAAGGCCTATAATTTTGATCAGGAGAATTTCCATCTCAAATATTTAAAAATCTTTGGTAGCACAAGAAGGAACCAGGGAATTGTTTTCTTTTAACATTTAGGCAGTATTACTCACACTGGAGTGGTCTGCTAAAAACTGGGTTCTTTTCCTTTAAAATTTGGATTCTGTAATTCTTTCCCATCAGTTTAGTTGGTTTGAGATTATTTTCTAGTAATCTCAATTTTCATTCATGTTCTTTATAGTTTGAAAAAAATCCCTAGCTGTTTGACTCTCTTCCATTCAATGCACTCATCTGTGTAGTAATGAAAAATATGGTTGGTAAATTTTTGAATAAATAAATATACATTATGTGTCATGAATAATCGTTGCTCTTAACAAGATGCCTAGAAAACGGGTGCATAGTACAGTTATAGGGCAACAGCTATAGGATAGTCTTCATATTACTGTAAGTAAATTTTGAATTAAAGGCTGTGGGACAACGGCAGAAATAGAAATCAATTCTCATTAGAATTCTAATTGGTAAAGGTGATTGTAGTTAAGCTAGACTTTGGGAAATGAGAAATTTCTATCAGGCAAAGAAAGACGTTGATGGTCAGAAAGGAACAAAGACCAACTTTGGAGATGAGAACACACATGATGTTTTCAGGGCAGAGTGAGCAGCCTACTGTGGCCACAGTATATGTCACTTCATGGATTGCTAGGGCAAGAAAGACTAGAGAAACACACCAAGGTTTGAATGTGTCCGGGCTTAACAGTGGGGCTTACTTGGTGGACAGTGTGATGCTGATGTGAATTTTAATGTAAGGTGTCAACCTTACATAGTAAGTCTGTGTCTGGCATCAGTTTGGGGGACAAAATTTAAAGGCATAAAGATGTGTTAGAGAGCTTACTCACAGCAAATAGAGAGACGCCAAAGTACTTAGCTAAGATAATGGTAATGGATCACATGCAGAAAAAGCCCTTGACAAAATCCAACATCTATTCATGACAAAAGCAATAGATATAGAAGATCTTTATCTCAATCTGATAGTAGCCATCTATGACAAACATACTGCCAACATCATACTAAATGGGGAATATCTGAAATCTTTCCCTTTAAAATCAGAAACAAGGGAGCCACAAAGATAGCTCAGCAGTCCAAATGTCTGCTTATACAAGTGCAAGGACCCAAGTTCAATCCCCAGTACCACATGCAGTACTGCCCCTATCCCTGGTACTGGCTTCAGAGCCAGCCACTGAGCTGCCACCCAAACCAGGTGTGGTGGTGCATTCTATAATTCCAGGGCTGGGGAGGCTGAAACAGGAAGATCACTAAGAGCCAGAGCTGCATAGTGAGACCCGGTACCAAATATATATCAGGAACAAGGGAAAGATGTTCACTATTTTCATTCTTGTTTAACATAGTACTTGAAACATTAGCAAGAGCAACTAGACAAGAAAAAAAGTGATATATAGAGGAAAAGAAGTCATATTATCACTATTTTCAGATGACATAATGCTATACATAGAAGACACCAAAAAAAATCTGCCAAAAGACTGCTAGAATTAATAACTAAATTCAGCAATATAGGACAATACAAAATACACAAGAATCAATAATTGTTCTGTGCACCAGTAATGCACTCACTGAAAAAGAAATGAGGAAAAGAATATCATTCACAATAATACCAAGGAAAATTAAAATACTTAGGAATTAACCTAACTAAGTAAGTGAAAGGGTTTTACCATGAAAACTAAAGTACTCTGATAAAGGAGATTGAAGAGGACATTAGAAAATGGAAGAATATCATTTGTTTTTGGATAGGCAGAATCAATATTTTCAAAATGGCTACTTTTCCGAGTGGATACACAAATGTAGCATAATTCCAATAAAAATACAGCATTCTTCATAGAACTAGAAAAAAGTCCCCTAAAATTTATATGGAACCAGATGAGATCTAGAGCAACAATGGGAATCCTAGCCAACAAAAGTAAATAGGTAAGAATCACAATCCTAGATCTGAAGTTATATTACAAAGTTACAGTGACAAAAACAGCATGATGTTATTGTAGACATCTGAGTTAGATGTATACACTAGACAAGGCTTGACCCTCAGCATAGAATTGTGACCTGAGGCACACTCACTGAAGGCCATAAAAACAAAAAAGGAAAGGACTATACCCGCAAACTTCTCTTCAAGATGAACAGCAGTGATTGATATTCTAAATAGGCACTAATCACCTTGGGTAGAGAACCAAAATCTCCCTAGCCCATTCCTTCTGGGAAAAATCCTCACCTTGAACTCACTGCATTGCTCAATGAAACACCTATGTGTAGTAGGGTTGGCAGGTAAACCACTTTCCTGGCCCCCCTTCTGTTTCTCTTAGACAGAAGCTATCTTTCTCTCAATAAATTCTTATACTCTTAACCTCCATTGTTCTGAAAATTCATTCTTCAACTTTAGAGAACACAAACCCAGCATTTTTAGATACTTAGCAGTTAGGGCGTTATAATGTTTCCCTTATATTATTTAGAGGTCCATATATCATCCCTATATCATATGACATATATCAATACTGTCCAAAACTGATACACAGATTTAGCATAATGCCAATGATAATATCCATAGCACTCTTAACACAACTAGAAAAAAATCCCCTAAAATTTTTATGGAACCAGATGAGATCTAGAGTAGTAAAGGGAATCCTAGATAACAAAAGTAAAGTTGGAGTAAAGTAAAAACAAACATGTAGATCAATGGAACAGAATAGAAGATATGGAAAAGATCTAGTGATTGAACTATTTGATCTTTGACAAAAAGGCCCAAAACATGTACTGAAGAAAGACTAGCCACTTGAATAAATACTCACATGTAGAAGATTGAATCTAGACCAATCCCTCTTGTCATGTTCTACTGGTAAACTAAAACCAAAATGGATTAAAAATCTAAGTGTTAAAACAATCCACTGGAAGATGAAATCAGTAAAATTCTTGAAGTTATAAGCATAAGCAAGAACTTTCAGAACAGAACCTCAATTGCACAAGAAATAGTACCAAGAATCAACAAGTAGAATCATATCAATGAAAAAGTTTCTGGGGGTTCGGTCCCCAGTGTGCCAAGCTAGCCTTGCCCCAGGGGCATGTTGAGATGGTGATTGAGATGGGGCGTGGTGGTGCACCTGTAATCCCAGTGCTTGGGAGGCTGAAAACAGGAGAACACTACAAGTCTGATCTATGTAGTGAGACCCTGTAGACCCTGTAAAATACATTAAAAAAAGTTTCTGTACATCAAAAGAAACAACCAACTAAGTGAAGAGACAACCTACAGAATGGGAGAAAAATGTCTTTTTTTCAGCTGTTCCAAAGAGAGAAGAATATCTAGAATAGAGAGAAATCTCAAAAACATTTATACCCCACCAGGGACAGACTCAGTCAACAAAATGGGCAAGTGAAGGGGATAGATATTTATCATAAGGATGAGTGCAAATGGCCAGTAAATCCATGGAAGAGTTTTTAATTGTCTTACTCGGAAGAATGGCCATCTTCAAGCAGTTAGATAATAATTATTGGCTAGGCTTCAGGGGAAAAATAGACTCTACATTGTTGGTGAGAATATAAACTAGTACCAGCTACTATGGAAATTAGCATTGAGGTTTCTTAAAAAATAAAAGAAGAAATTTCATTTGATCTAGCTATGTCCTTTCTAAGGTCTGACATGCATAATCTGTTTATGGCAACACAATTTATAATAGCTAAATCTTGGAAGAAGCCTATATGCTCAGCAGCAGATGAATGGAAAAAGAAATTGTGGTATTTACTTACAACTGAGTACTACTCTGTCATAAAAGAAAAAAAAACTTGAATCATTTGTATGAAAATAGATATACCTAAGTGAAATAAATCAGACACACAAGCCTAAATAGCACATCGTTTCTCTTATATGAGAAACTCAAAATATAAATAAAGAGCAAAATAAATCATATAAGGTAGGGAGTCGTGTCTTTCTGCAAGGGGATGGGAATCAAGAAGTGGAGGGAGGGGGCAGGGAGAAGAGTGAAAAGGGAGAAAGAAAGGAGTTAAGATGTGTTATGTACATGCACCAGCTCCCACAAGAAGCATACACATTATGTACTGAAACATGTACTAATAAAAAATTCAAAGGCAAGCAAGAAAATTCCATTTTTGATGAAATACCAAAACCTCATCATGGCTAGCTGCTTCTGAGAACCTAAGACCAAAGTTGAAGGTGGACACTGAATACCCTGAAAAGTCCTCTGATTTCAGTAGAATCTGATTTCTAAAAATGTATGTGTTCCAATTCTTCAAGTGAAAAGGATCCTTTATTCAAGTTCATGAGATGCAGAGGGAGGCCAGCTGGAGAAGTGGAAGTGTCCTCACGCAGACAGCAAACTGAAGCCTAAGGCCCCTCAGGTCTGCACTCCTCTGCAGCCTTCTGCCGCTTGAAGGCTGAAGGAGAGAGGAAGCTCTGTTCATCAGCACACAGCACACCAATCGCCACCCAAACACACACCTGTGCTTTCAGGATGCAAAGTAAACGTGGTGAGGAGTTTTTCGAGCTAATGCACCCAGGGTGAAGCTCTGGGCTGGTCCTCCTAATGGTCAGTTTGCAAGCAAATGATGGCTGCAGATAGAGTTGCTCAGGGAAAGGTGAATAACCTTCAGAAGGGTACAGATGAGCAAAAGGATGAACAAAAGGCAGGTGACACCCAGAAATCAGATGAGAAATTATTTCATGAATCTGAGGAAAACTTCACGCAAAGAAATTTATATATTACATGATCTCTCTGGGGTCAAAATAAGTTTTAAAAAGGCATTAAGAAAGTATTTGTATTTGTACAGCAGGAGAGGAGAGGGAGAGAGAGAGAGAGGGAGAGAGAGAGAGAGAGAGAGAGAGAGAGAGAGAGAGAGAGAGAGAGAGAGAGAGAGAGAGAGAATCCACAGAGCTTTGAAAACAAATGAAAAAAAATGGGAAACATAAAACCAATACAAAGATAGAAATTTTATCAAAGCAGACAAAAGAAAAAATAATTGAAAACAAGATGAATGATAGAATAGTTAAGAAATCTTCTAAAATCAAATCTAAAAAGAATTAAGCAACAAAAATGTTGTACTATTGTTTTAGCACATTTAGTACATTTAGGTCTTTGATCTACACTGAAGGACCAATTTTTGTATGAATGGCTTCATTCTTTTGTATTGAATAACTAGTTTTCTTAGCATTATTTGTTAAAAAGGGCTGCTATTTGTTTACCAAACAAAGGTCTTTGGGCCATATATATGACAGTTAATTTCTGGGCTTTCTATTTTAGATTACTGGTCTATTTGTCTGTCTTTATACCAGTAGCATAGTATTTTGATTAATGTAGATTTATAGTAAGTTTTTTTTTTTTTTTTTTGTCTTTTGAGACAGGGTCTCACTATGCAGTTCAGGCTGGCCTTAATCTCACTTTGTAGCTCAGGCTGGTCTTGAACTCACAACAATCCTCCTGCCTCAGCCTCCCGAGTGCTGGGATTACAGGCATGCGCCACCACGCCCGGCTATAGTAAGTTTTTAAAATCTTTTATTTTATTTATTTGATTCAGGGTAACACTACACATCTCAGACTCATGATAATCCTCCAGTCTCAGCCTCCCCAGTGCTGGGATTACAGGCGTGTGCCACCATGTCCAGCTTTGGGGCTGGCTTTGTGTCATGGCATGTGGTACTGGGGATTGAACTGAGGTCCTTGCACTTGCAAGATAGGTGCTTAGACTGCTAAACTACCTTCCTGACCCAAAAATCACTTTTCCTTTTCTTTTTTTAAAAATGTTCTGTGCATTTCTGTCTTTTAAAAAAATTTATTTATTTATTACAGTGTCTCGCTGCACAACACGGACTTTTTTTTTTTTTTTTGCCGGGGGGGAGGTCAGCTCAGCCCGCCCTGGAGGAGGGGCTGGCATGGAATGTGGTGTTGGGGATCGAACCACGGTCCCTGAGAGCTTGCCTAAGCTTGCCAAAGCAGGCGCTTTAGACCACTGAGCTATCTTGCCAGCCCATCCTTTTCCATTTTGGATAGCTTTGGCCTCTTCCTTCCAATTTGGATGCACTTCGTTTTCTTTTCTTACCTTTATTGCCCAGTCTAGAACCTCCAGTACTATATGGACTAGAACTAGTGAATACTTTGTTCCTGATAAAACCCTTAAGAAAAAACATAGGACAAAAGCTTCACAGCACTTGGTTTAGCAATGATTTCTTGAGTAAGACATCAAACATGGAGGCAACAAAAGAAAAATATTAGCCAAAGTGGACTTCATTAAAGTTTAAAAATGATTTGCATTAGAACAAGAGCTGTCCAGGGACATAGCTCAGTGAGCCTGCCTGGTGGATGTGAGGCCAAGGCAGCAACAACAAAAACAGAAAGCAGTCTACAGCATGTGGAAGTACTTGTCATTTGCAAATCTGATGAATTATTACCATGATTAATATAAACCTCAACTGCAAAAAACCTGACTACTCAACTGAAAAATAGGTAAGGGGCCTGAGTGCACATTTCTTCAAAGAAGACACACAGGTAGCCCAGATGGCCAATGAACTCATGAAATCCTAACATCACTAATCATTAAAGAAATATAAATCAATGCATTACTACATCACAGCCATTAAGATGGCAACTGAAAGAAATCAGAAAACAAGTGTTGGTGAGGTTATGGAAAACCTGAACTTTGTATGCCATTGGTGGGAATGTAAAATAGTGCTGGCCCTGTGGAAAACAGTATGATGGTTCTGAAAAAAAAGTCCAGGATCATTATGTGACCCAGCAATTCCAATATGTGAGCGCACACAAAGGAATTAAAAAAAGAAACAGAAAAGAACTGAGAGCAAAGCCACAAAGTGCTATTTGTTTGCATATTTATTGTAGCACTGTTCCCAATAGCTAGTGTCTATTAATGGGTAAGTAAGAAAGTGTGATATGTGCATATATGAAATATTATTCAGTGTTCTTATTCAATCTTTAAAAGGACAGACATTCTACAATGTGAATGAACATTAAGGTTATTATACTTTTTTTTGTGGTACCAGGGATTGAACTCAGGACCTTGTGCTTGGCAGGCAAGCATTTATTCCACTGAGCTATCTCCCCAGCCCAAGGTTATTATATTGCTAAATAAGAAAAAGAAAAAAAAAAAAGGACAGATTTTCTAGGATTTGACCTCTTGGTGTGCTTAAAGTGCTCAAAGTCATAGCACCAGACAGACATCTCTGTGGTTTCTACCATCTATATTTATTTTACTCTTCATTTGTATTTTGGGTTTCTTATATAGGAGAAATCATGAGCTCATGTGTCTGATTTATTTTAGTTAATGTTATTATCCTGAGGTGCATCCATTTACCTACAAATGCCTCAAGTTTATCCTTTTTATGGCAGCACAGTACTTCATCAGGTATAAATACCATATTTTTTTTATCCATTCATCTGCTTATGGGCTTAGAGGCTGTTGTCAAGGTTTAGCTATTATAAACATTTGCTGCTATAAACATGGGTATTTATGTGTCACCATAATATGATTACCTTAACTCTTTTGGGAAGAAACCTAGGAGGGGAATACCTGGGCCAAATGGAATCTCTACTTCTAGTTTTCTGAGGAATGCTTATAATGGTTGCACTAGTTGACATTCCCATCAACAAGCAGAAGGGCTTCTTTCCTCGTGTAGTCCAGCCAGTATGTGCTAAGATCGGTTGTTTGACAAAAGCCATTCTCGTAAGATGGAACCCTAGTGCTGTTCAGTGATGCTGAACATTTAGAGATGTAGGGTGGCAGGAAGGGAGGGAAAAAGGATGAAATGAAAAACTGAAGACAAAAAATGGAAATAGAGCTTTTGCAAAAGGGAGGAGGAGCAAGAATTGGAGGAAGCCAGGAGGGATGGAAGCAGAAAGGAGATAAAAGAATAAAAAGAATTAAGATGTATTGGGTACATGCACAAACTCCTCCGCAATAAGTGCAATCACCATGTACTGCAACAAGCACAGATGAACAATAGCAGCAGCAAAAGCAAGAAGCATGGTGGTTTCTGAGTGCTAGGCTTCGGAAGGAAGTTATTGTTTAGTGTGTATAGATCTTCAGTTTCATATCATGAAAAGAACATGGAAATTGATGACTGGAAAATGTTATAATGTATTTAGTGCTGATAAACTATACCCTTGAAAATGGCTGGGTTGGTAAATTTTATATTATAAATGTTAGTATATGTGCTCTTGAAGCAAGCTCTATATTATCAATTTAAAAACACTGTGCATTTGATACAAGGTCTCACAACCCAGTTGGATTCTTAGTCATTCTCCTGTCTCAGCTTTCCCAGTGCTGAGATTACAGGCCTGTGCCCTATGCCTGGTTTCAGTGGCTGGCACAGCATGTGGTACTGAGCATTGAACTTGGGTCCTTGTGCTTGCCAGGCAGGCACTTAGACTGCGGAGCTATCTCCCCAGCCCCTATTGTCTATTTTTTCACAAGATTAAAAAAAAAAAAAGAAAAGAAAAGGCACAGCAAAGAGTAACACATAGGAACATTTAACATGCATACAATTGATGTTCACAGAGGATAGCATTGTATGAATTAAGCCATAAAACATTGACAGATAATAGTAGAAACTTCTGAAATAAAGACTAGGAATAAAAAAAAAAGAGTACAGTGTCTTATAGAAAAGAATCTATGATGATTCAACCATGTTGCCAGACATGTTCTACACACATGATAAAGATGGGGTTCAGGTGGAAAAAGAATGTCAGAAAAGGAAAGCCCCCAACTGTCAAAATCACGTGAGCAGGAGGACAAAGTCAACTGACCTGATTCGTGAGTTTGTGCTTACTGAAGACGCCCTGGGTGGTTGAATCTAGATTTTTACAATTTCTTCGTGGCCAGTGACATATGAGAGGAAGCAAAGGCAGAGAAAAGAAAGAGAACTGGGACAATTCTTAGCCCGGGGTAAGAAAGAATTAAGAAAAACTGCTGTTTTTTTAGACAAAAGAATTTCTTTTGGGGAAAGAATTGACTGTAGATTTGGAAACTATTTTTCATGATGTTTTCTCCACCTGGGGGCCACTCAGAAACACTACTTTTCTAAGACTTTGAAAATTTATTAATGAATTGCTTGACATTGCTTCCTGCTACCTTTAGAGATGTCAATATTTACGGAACTGGGAAGATGCTAATAAATAGAATAATATCTTTCAGTTTCTTTTTTTTTTTTTTTTTTTTTTTGGTGCAGGGTCTCACTATGCATGCAGCCCACATTCATAGCGATCTTCCTGCTTTTTGCCTCCCATGTGCTGGGATTACAGGCGCGCGCCACCGCGCCCGGATTGCATCGCCGGCTCAGCGCACCTGAAGGCGGGGCCGGCGCGGCTGGGGGAACCAAGGATCGAACACTGGTCCCTGCGCTTATCTATCTTTTCAGTTTCTAATCAACATTAAGTACTTAAGTGGATTCAGAATCAATGTTTTGATTGTGATTAGTGCTGATTTTGTTCATCTTTAGGAAATAGGTGATATATTATGGATCACAGAGTTTAATAAGAAATTAAATTCACTCTCCTAAGTCTTTCAGTTTAATTTTAAGATTCCTGCTTGTTTACTGTTGATTGTTTTTAATATATTGTAGGCTGACCTTCACTTAACACCCTAAAATACACTTCTTCCATAAGGGGAGCGTAAAGCCTGGTCTCTCTTCTAGGTTCTGTTATTAAAGTGTCTCCTATTTCCTCCACAAGTAGTGCCTTGGTAATATCCTATTAATTAACAACAGAAAGCTAGCATTTTGAACAATGCCTGAGATATAATGAATTTTTTTTCATCCGTTTTCAGTGCTCCTTTAGGTATGGAGTTTGTGCCAGTCATGTCAAGATTCCTGATATATATATGATTTAAAAGTTAAAATGTATATTTTAGGTCATGACTTCAGAGGTTTTAGGGCCATGGCAGAGGACAGTTGCTCATGAAGGACAGTTGCAACCAGAAAACAGACAACAATGGAGGGGCCAAAGCGAGGAGGGGAAAGGACTGGGGACAAGAATCCAGCCCCAGTGACTGACTTGCTACTACCAGGCCCCACCTCCTAACAGCACATTCAAGTAAGAGTGCATTAATGTATTAGTCTGCTGGACAGATAGATTAATCCACAGTAGTTATGACCTCTGGAACCTGATCACCTTTCCAAAGTTACCCATCTCTGAAAGTAGGAGCCTTTGGGGGACATTTGTGATCTAAACCTTAACAGGATGAGTCTTTTTTCTTTCCAGGGTTTCACTTACCAGTTTTCATAACCAGGTTTTTCTGGTCATGAAAATACTCGCATTTTAAGTTGGTGTAAAAGAGCAAAGGGCAATGACTCCTTGCTATCTGAGTTTCCATTAAGAGCTACAAATAAAAGCGAGGTCTGGAATCCCATGGAATATTATATAAATAGTGTCTGTTTTCAAGGACAATTTAATCTATTAGACTGCAAACTCTCAGGCTCCCTTACATTAGCCTTCAAGTGGTACTCCTGCTCTACAAAGGGGAGTGGGGCCATCTCTGAACCACTGTCTTTTTAAGTTAATGATTTTGAGCTTAACTGGCTGGAGGAGTCTTTATAACAAATGCTAATGGAGAAGCTGATCTGCCAAGAGACAGACCTTATGTTCATCTCTTAGTGCCCTTTCCCAGGTCAGTCAATTTCCTCAGCCCAATGGACAGCTGCCTATCCTAATAACTTGATATCTGAGACCAGTGTGTGTGTGCATATATTCAGCTCAATACACTTATGCTAAAGGCTTGCCACCAAAGACCTAATCCCCCTGGGAAAATGGGGTTTCCTGTTTCTCTTTCTTTCTTTCTTTCTTTCTTTCTTTCTTTCTTTCTTTCTTTCTTTCTTTCTTTCTTTCTTTCTTTCTTTCTCTCTTCCTTCCTTCCTTCCTTCCTTCCTTCCTTCCTTTCTTTCTTTCTTTCTTTCTTTCTTTCTTTCTTTCTTTCTTTCTTTCTTTCTTTCTTTCTTTTCTCACTCCTCTCTCTCTCTCTTCCTCCTTCCTTCCTCTCCTCCTTTTTATAAAATCTCTTGAACATTTACCACACTATAGTTGATCTTGGCTGCTAGCATTTTACATATTAACTGTAACTAGAGTACTGAGTATTAGGAGTTAGGATGGCTCTCAGACTTCCTTTGGATTCTATGGACGAATTCACATGTTTTATTTATTGTCCAACAATGTCAAAGGGACATAAAAGCCTTCCCTCCAGGAGGTTTACTAGAAAGAAAAAGAAATAACCTTTTAGGGTCTCACAGGTACAAGGACCTCACCATGCCATAGGCCTTTCATAAAACAGAAGGCAATTTTCACCATTTTGATGAATGGTGACCCCAAGCCAGAAATTGGAATTGTTCGTGATGTTTCTTTAGCCCTCATCCTCCACATTATGTCACTCTCCTATTTAAACCTCTAGAATGTTTCAGTTCCCCTCAAAATAAAATCAAAATTTCTAACCATGATGTTTAATGTCTTTTATATTCTAACCCTTGCCTTCCACAGACTCAGCACACTCTAGTCACACTGGCTTCCTTTTGATGCCTTGCAACTGAGCCTTATTGCCCCTCAACACTCTAAGCTGTTTCCTTGTCCTAAAAATAGGCTTTTCCCAGTTCTGTGTGGATATATCTGACTTTTCATGTTCAGGTTAGTTTGCAGTTGTTTATAGAGAAGCTTTTCTTCTAAAGTGGTTGATTTAAATTCTCTATGTACTACCTGTTTCTTTCTTACATCTTGAGAATATTTATAGTTTCAGTTTATTTACTTTTTTCTCCTTCCCTACTAGGGCAGTGGCATTTGAAGACCAAGAACTCTGTCTGTCTTGTCTTATTCCATGACTCATCCACAGGACTTTGTGTACCATTCGTTCATTCATCCAACTGAATCTATTCTTGCAGACCACATGTAAGTTCAAAACACTGATTGTTGCACACACACATATACTATGCTGTCCTCTGATATCAGATTTTAAAAGAAAGAGACCATATTTGGGACTATTTTCAGAATCCTTTGAACTGTAATTGGTCAAATAAACATCAGTAGGATTCAAAAAACTGAAGTGTGTCTTGTGCTATATGCTCCTGTAAAGGCATAGGCTGGAAGATACCCACCCTTTGGTGAGTTTTCATTGCTCCTGGAGCAATGCAATTCAAGCACAAATCAGTTTAATTACAAACATTAGTGAGGCCCTGATCACTTTTGGCAACATAGTGCTGCTTATGTCAGACATTAGAATTTAACAAATAAACAGAAAGTGTATTTGATGAGGACTTCATAAACAACCACTATTGAAAAAAATGGCCTAGCTATGGTCTTTGAGTAGGAAAACAATAACATATACTTACCTCAAACATCTCTCCCAGTGGGAGAGAGTGGGAGCTGGAAATACAAACAAGCCACACAATTTTTTTTAGAAGCAATTTTGGAAGAGTCCACTTTCTTGAAGGCATATTTGAAGTTTTTTTTTTTTTATTCTTGTCCTCTGTATGTCCTTCCTAGCAAAGTACCAGACCAAGAGTACAAGTCCAGACTGTACCAACACTGGAGAAGGAGGTTGATCTGAAAGGGAGAAGACAGAATCAGAAATCTAGTAAAGGGATTCTTGGATAGCCAGTCAAAGACTCCTGGGTTGCTATGTTCAAAAGCTGAATTTTTTCAAATTCAGCTTCAAAAGATGAATCAATAAAGAAACATTACATCCATCTTTCAGATTTGAGCAGAGCCTGCATCAGTTTACACTGAAATATTTTCTTCCTGGCATTGGACTAAGACTGCACTCTGCCTTCCTAGATTTTATTTGATTTTGGAGGGAGGTTAAATTTACATCTTTTTTTTGAGACAAGGTCTTCCCATGTAATTCAGGCTGGACTTGAACTCAGTGTGTAGTGCAGGCTGGCCTCAAACTAACAGCAACCCTTCTGCCTTGGCCTCTCCAAGTGCAGAGATTACTGGCATGTGCCACTATGCCAAGCCTTACTTAGGGGTTTTATCTAGAATTTCATTAGTAGAACATTTGCTTCTGTCTAAAATATGAGTTTTGAAAATTGAAGGTTTTGACTGTGTCCTATAGGGTCCTTGAGGTTCTCCTCCCCAGCAGAAATATAAATGACATCATTTTATCCTTCTATTTGATTTTAATGTTTGGTGGAAAAATATAAAGATTCTGACAGTATGTACTTAGACTTAATGTAGATAATGATCCTAGTATTTAACTGTAGTTGTTAATGTAAAATTTGATGATGGTATCTCAGCTGGTATAATTGGCATTTAATCATTTTTTTATCGTTGTGATACCATATTTACTGTTTTTCTGCTTTGAAGATGTCAGCATCTTCATTTAAAATTTTATGAGTTGGAAAGTTTGGCTTCATGATTGCAAGGTTTTCAGCTGCAACTTCTTAGAATTATTTGCATTTCTGCAGACCATAGATGATTCCTAGTTTTTTGGTCTTTGAGCTGTTTTGGCAGGTCAAGGGTAAGAGCTCTGAGACTGTTTGAGCCTTCAGCACAGGTCCATTAGCTGTGTAACCTTGGACAAATAATTAACCTGGCTGTCCCTCAGCTTCTTCATCTGTAATTGGGGATAATAATAGCTGACCACTAGGAGCATCAGATGAGAGGTTCATAAGAGTGCTTGAATTCCATAAACTCATAACTGATTATAGTTGCATCATGATGATTGCCGTTATCTTCTATATAACTGTCTAAGTTAGCCCAAGGTAGAAGCTTAGATGAACTGAGGGTGTCTCATTTGCTCTTGTTAACCAAATTTCCCACCATGAGATTTCTTTAAGTGATGAGAGCATCCATTGGATGTTTAAAGCTACATTTTCTTCACAAAATACCTTCTTTTTCTGTCTATTCTTGAGACATTGTCTTGCTGTGCAGTTCAGGCTGGCCTTGAATTCACTTTGTAGTTTGTCTCGAGCTCTGAATGTTTGTCTCGAGCTCTGAATGTCCTCCTGCCTCAGCCTCCCCAGGACTGGGATTATAGACATGCACTATCATGCCAAGGATCCACAAAATACTTTTGAGGAGTATAGTTGGTGTACAAAAGAGAAGGCACTTACACAAAGAAACATAAATCCTCCTCCTCATTAGGTGGCAAGTCTTTGCCATATTGATGACATAATGTCATCCTCTTGTGAAAGGTAGGATGGGTGATATTAAGTCTCTTCGATGAAAGAAAACACTCAGGCACAGGAAGCTAAATGAAAGATTTGAGGTATCCTAGAAAGTCTGATGAAAAAAATGATAGTTTATTATCAAGAATACCAAAATATAATAATCTTTGAATAGGAAGGCAGAGTTGATTTTTAAAGAACCCTCTTTGGAGGGAAATACAAGTGGCAGGCGTACAAGAATTTCAAGTCATTTCGGAGACATGAGGGGAGGGAAATGTGATTAAGTATTAAGCAGTCCATCTTTCAGGTCTAGACTCCCGATAAATTCTGGATAGTTATGTCTTTTTTATTTTTTAGAATGGCCAGATTATTTTCTAAACTGGCTAAAACATTCAGACCTGAAAATAATGCTAGCTAAAGCAAATGGATTATTTTGTTTGAATTCTGTCATTATCTTAAAGTAACTGGTGGGTCACTAATGGGTGGGCAGCTTAGCTTTCAAAGAGTAGACATCTCTAACCAAATCAAAGTCAAACTCTGTACACATGACAAAGAGAGAGGGTCATTTGCTGCTCTGGGGGTGGGTAGCCCAAGGCACAGGTCCCACAGTGACCTGTCTGTGTGGATGTGGTTTCTCGTCCTGAAGTCCCAGATTGAGAGCCTCTTCCTTAGCTCTAGATTAATGCTAGTTTCTTGGGGACATTCAACTTGTTAAGATCAGATCACAACTGGGCCTTTTCTGCAAGCTAAGAAAAGTTGGTCATGATAGACTAACCTAGATCATTGGGTGACACCATGACAAGCTTAAAGTACCTGCTACAACTAGATTTTTTTTAAAACCTCTTTAGTCATAATCTTTGTGCTCTTTACAAACTATTCAAATGCATGTGTCAGTCCTGGGTGGAATAATTCCAGATTTCTATGTGGCACTTTTCTGTTTAGAAGGGTGAGAATCCTTTTATTCCTCTATTTGGCTTATTTTTCTCTCCTTTCTGGAGAGAATGGGAACATGGCTATTATGGTTTGTGTCTAGTTGCTCCCCAAAGCCTTATACAGTCATTGAAGTGCACTTCTAGAGTTTGTGATGAATTCATGCTCCAGTGCTGGAATTCTGAGTGTGAGCACTGCACTGGCCCTGGGGTGGATAGCCTGAATACAATGTAAGGAAGGGAGACAGGCTTGCTAGCTGCCCCATCTGCTGCTCCTCCCTTCTGGCTCTTGCTGTTTTGCTGTTTTTCTGCCTCTAAGAACTGCCACTCTCTGCCATGATCCACTCTGCCTTGGTGTCAGACAAGTATGAATTGAAACCTCCACAAACTGTGAGCTAAATAAACTTTTCTTAATTTTGGGTGTCAAGTATTTTGTCCCAGTGATGAGAAAAAAATAACAGAGATAATGGCTTTGAAAAGCAGACGTAGGGCTCTCACATTGCAATTGTCAACTGTGGGGAAGCAGTGTGGTTTTTGGATTGGCTGCAAGCAGCTGCTCTCTGGGCTCCCCATTTTCAGGGTGCACAGTAGAAGATGCTCTGGTAGCTGGGTCCATAGCACGCCTGCCTTTGGGACTGTCTCTTGAAGGCTAGCATGGTGTTGCGTTCTTCAGCCGGCCCAGTGAGTTTGTAAACATTGTGAACTCTTGTTAGCCAAACCAACCACAGTGCATTCTGTTGTCACCAATTAGCCCCTATTCATATGCTCACTTTGGCAGCACATATACTAAAATTGGACTGATTAGCCCCTACTAGAACTCTGATGCTTTGCAGAGGTGGTGACAGGTTGGGGATGCCATGGTGGAGCTTTCTGGTCAGGGTTTTGATGCTTTCATTGGTGTCCCACAATAGGATCCCTAACTCATGGTCTGTGTTTTATCAGGCACTGAAGTTCTGAGGTGGCCTCAGTGATGTCTGGGCGAGAGCTTTTTTTGTTGTGGTTTTTTTTTTGGTACCAGGAATCAAACTCAGGACCTAACACTTGCCAGGTAGGCACTGTGCTGCTGAGCTATAACCATAGCCCAGTGAGTAGTTCTTGCAATGGTTGGCATCTTGAGCCACACCCACCCCTCCTCACTGTTCCTCCATCTTCATTCTCTAGACCCACCCTGGCGGTAGATGAGGATCAGGGCTCAGCCTACAGATGCCATCTATGAGGGAGGAGAGGAGCCAGCATGGGTGGGTGGGGGTGAGCTATGTTAATTTCTGCCTCAGTAAAACTCACCTAGGTTCTTTATTTCACCATTATTTTAACATCACTCTAGTTCTAGCCATAAACTCTCATCAGTCACCTACTGTTGAGTACTTTCTTGTGGATGTTTACCCTTGCCACTTCATACACAGCATCCTGGGATGTAAATCATGCCCAGGTCCCTGGTACCTAAGCATCTCTGTCCTACCCTACAGCCGTCTCCTCTACCTGCATGGTCTTTAGTCATGGTGATATCTTTGCTCTTTCGGCCCTCCTTTTTGCCTGCCATAGCCTTGCCAGTGTTGGCTTCTATTCAAATGAGATTGGGTGCATTCAGGGTGGTATGGCCATAGTTGGCTTGTATTCAAGGTGAGGCTGAAAATTTAGCTGTGTAGTTCAAGGCAGGTGAAACAGGTCCACATAATGAAACTAAAGGAGTTGCTCTTCAGACTTTAAAACCTAGAAGAAAGGAACTGGTGGAGAAATCCACAAATCTGTGACTGTTTTATTGCTCTGTGTGAAGTTCTTAGAATCTCCACTTTGATCTGAATCTCACCAAATGAGCCTATAGCCAAGAACTTTCCAGCTGGGCTATGAGTTTTCCATATCTACGCTGAGCTCCACTCACATATCTCCCTCACTTGCTCTCCTTCCCTCCTTCTCTTTACTCCCTCCCCTCCCTCTTTTCCTCCTTCCCTCCCTCCCTCTCCCTTTGTTCTTCCTTGTTTCTTTTTTATTTCTAATATACCCTGAATTTCTGTTACATTCTTGGATGCAAGCAGGCCAATAAAACACTTGAATATGCATATTCTCAAAGTGTTCACCTAACATCATCCTCTATTACTAGAATGGGTCTGCATATCTTTAAAGGTTAACTATTGAGGCAAGTCAGGCTTTAATTAAATGAAACAAATTGGGAATTACTGATACCAAATTCACAATTACCTAATTTAATATTCAGTGGTCATCACCCTGACCTTGAGCAAGAGCTCTCATATGTGCAGAAGCCAGTGCTTTCTGTCAGGGGGGAAGGGACAGTTTGTTCAGAGCAGGTTTCAGCAGAGATCTGCATGTAGAGACCGTCCCCCACAGTTGAGATGGCCTGACCATGTAGAGGCAGCGTGAATTATTCATGTGAGGAAGACAAATTAGAGTTAGAATCAGGTGTTCTCTCTTCCCTAGTGAGGACTTCGCCAATTATGATAAAGAAGGAGCTCACTACATGCAAGCCACACATCTCATTGTTACACTGTGCTTAACCCAGATTCCCTAACTGGGCTTGGAAATGAATTAGTGGATGATGAGCTTACTCTAAAGGTTATAGAGTCTTCAAGAGTAGCAGTTACTTTTACCAGTGTTTTAAAAAGTAAAATGCAAGGATCAAAGAGAATTGTTACTGTAAGTTCATTTTGTAGAAGCTGATGTTACTTTCAAGGTATTAAAACTACTAATGCTGACATATTTCAGAACAGGCCATTCCCTGCTGGAGGACTCTCTGTTTTAAATGACAGAATTATAGGTGATCCAGTGATTTGCTTGTTTGGTTTGTTGGTTTATTCTAGGCCACACTGCCTAAGAACTGGGGAACACAGCAGTAATTGTTCTTAGGTGGCTTAAGACCAACTGTGGTTAAGGGACACAATCTCTTCATGCCTTTTTATCAGCCACCCCAATCCTTCCATACCAGGGATGGATGCTCATGACTGAAAATTGTGAGGAATTACTGTGAAGTTTCAGAAGTCACATCTCTGCTATTAAACAGAGCAATACAATGGTCCTTCTGTCTTGCATTCTCATCTGATACTAATTAGCTTTGTTCTAAATGTTAAAAAATAAAAAAATCCTATAGCAAACATCAGTCAGTCAAACATTTACTGAGATATTCCCTAGAAGAGGAAGTCTACCATTGACAGGTCACAGTGAGGTAGAAGGCGACCTAGAGGTGCTCTAGCACAAACTTTCCTTTCTCTCCTAGGATGGAGTCAACCCAAAGCCAGAAACTGGCCACTGTAGTCTATAACTGTCCATCTCTTGGGTCATAGAACAGAGAAGAAAGGCATTGGACCTCTCTCTTTCCTGGCTTCTGTGGAGTACATGGCTTTCTCCCACACAGACCGTTCTATCATGTTATACTTGAGCCAACTGACTAGGAACTATGAATGTGGACAAACTAAATCTCTCCTGGTCACACGTCACAGGTAATATAGCTGTGCACATTTGCACATGATCAACTACACAACTGTGAATTCTGTACTCTGGCCCCAGACACTCAACAACTCTGAGCTGGCTCTGTACTTTGTTTCCCTCCAGCGTGGGGCAACAGAGATACCTACCAATCAACTGACCTGATCATTGAAGGAAACAGCTCCTGGGGAGAGAAGGCAAGACAAGGGGGTCAGAAGGTCCAGGGGAAATTATAGACCAGGCAGGAAGTGCTAGCCCCATGAACAGCCAATAGCTATTGTACACTACAAGAACAGTGTGAGATTTTACTCTTAATGTAATTCCTTTGAAGAAGATTAGAGAGGAAAACAAATATAATGTAGTGCCAGCCATACTGGATAGTGTTGAATCAGGAGCTATTTTGGGTAAGAGTTGATCGTTCAAGAGTGAGCCATGGATGAGCAGGATTTCTAGTGTTACCCTCCAACAGTAACTGGGTGAAGAATAACTACAAGAGACAACTGTGGTGAGGAGGCAGGCTTGATATAGACTCAAACACCCACGTGAAACATGAGAAGACAAAGGAAACTCCAAACACTTTCACCTTTCATCAAGCTGATCCATAGAACTCTGAAGGAAGGACATAAAAACATAATACAGCTGACTTACTTCAAATGATAAAAGAGATGATGACAAATCAGTAAGATGTACAGTGATCTCAGAGAAGATGTAACTAAGGAGATAATGGACATAATAAGCAAAATGATCAGTAAGTTTGCAGAAGATATTAATAAAAAGCTAGCCGAGCTAAACAACAAAATGATTCAAAGCATGACTAACCAGCTGAGAAAAGTATTAGAGACCATGAAAAGGCATGAAACCAAAACCTGAGAGATTAAAAATTGTTACTAGAAGAATGGGCGGCAGGCACTCCAATGCAAGGACAGTGTCAGGACTAGAAGACTAATCTAAGATTAACTGGAATTAGTGAAAAATCAGAAGATAGCACAAATAGTACGAAACAACTTTATACAGAAATAAGAGCAGAAACATTTCAAATATGGAGAAAGAATTTAACACAGATAAATGAGGTATAATGAACCCCAAACAGCCATAATCAGAAAGACTTCTCCACAGCGTCCAGTATTTAAAAGTATCAGAATTCTAATGCAAGGACAAAATCTTAAAAGCTGTTAGAGAAAAGCAGAAAGTGCCTCACAAAGACAAACCCACTAGAATTATCACAGACTTCTCAGTTCAAACCTTAAAGGTCAGAAAAGACTGATGTGTTTCAAATCCTAAAAGAACATAACTTCCAACGCAGAATGATATATCTTGCAAAAGCTTGCTATCAAAATTGATGTAGAAATATAGTCTTTGCATAATAAAAACCATTTTAAGAAACTCATCATCACCAAGACAGCACTAAAGCAATCCTCAGGGATGTGCTAGAAAGAGACAATGATGTCAACAATGCCAGAAAGCATGCAACAGAACAAATAGGCAAGGGAGGTGAGCAATTAAGCAGGAGGAGTAAAGCATACTAGCAATAGGGAAACAATGAAATCATGAGAATAAGTTTAATACCTTCCAGAAATAGCGTTCAATGTGAATGGTATATAATGAAACCAGCGCTCAGGGACCAGTTTATTGGTGTGGGCTCATTTCCTGTCACTGTACTCTATGCTACCTTGTTGAATTAGATTGTCTAATGTTCAGTTTTTCAGCTGGGGTTGTGTGCCAGCACAGCGAACGTACTTCAACAGAATGCTGCAGTTTAGAAAGAGTGGAAAGAATTAAAGATTTTTCTCTCTTTTCCTCATTAGCATTAACAACATCCAATGGGTCAGAGTAAAATTGTTTTGAGTTCAGGCTGGTTTCCTGCAGTAACAACTCCTTTTGGGCTTCCTAGAAATTTGATCCTTGTTTCCTGAACACCTTTATAGGCTTTCCTCTCTTGACTATGATTTCTTAATTGATATCCTGTTTCAGAGGGAACATTTAAAGCCTGATGTTTGACCAGTGCTTCATGCAGCTCACAGAGAGGATCAAGACTTAATCGCTCATTGTATAACCTTGCATCAAGGTGGGGCTACTAGAGAAGCCCTCTTCTTCCATTGTGATATTTCTTCTTCTTTTTTTTGATTGAAAAAGTGTTTTAAGTTAATTTTTACATTTTTAAAGGTGTCCTTAACAAAGGACAAAAATTATATGGCATTTTTCCATTCTTACAACTTGAGGGTAAAATACTCAGCCAGTCTTATGAAGAAAAGAAGTATGTGTTACTAAAATTTGTTCTTTTATTTTACAGATACTGTGAATTATATAACCAAGTTTTCCCCTTTCAACTTTATTTTTTAAAATTTATTTATTTATTTTTATTTTAGCTTGAAGAGTGAAAAATAGAAGCAAAAACAAATAGAAAAAATGACATAAATAGGGTAACATACAACCATACATATGTTACAGATTTTCAAAACAGGGATAGTTAATTTTCTCATTTATATGCATTTTTTAAAAAATAAAACAATCCAACACAGATCAGCAGTCCACAATAAAGTGGGTCATCCACAGAAGTTGTTGACTTGAGCCATTCACAGCTCAGTATATTAATATGACTTTACTTTATATACCTCCATTTTTATACTTTACTGCTGGATGGTTCAGACCAAGTTAAAACAAGACCTATATAACAAGAAGTGTAACTTTTGTATCAGATAAGGTCAGTCAGATACCCTAAGGCTTTATCCTGTAACCCTGAAGATCCCTTGTCAGTATCAGCCATGCTATAGTTCTTTTTCTGTATTTTAGGGAAGGGTCTACAGGGTGTTCATGTTCTCACTACTAGATCGGACTCGTAGTGATCCTCCTGTTTACACCGTGCACCACCATGCCCAGTCTCAATTGCTGTCTCAGTGCGCCCTGGGGGCGGGGCCAGCACAGCAGCCTAGGGATGAAACCCCTCTGGCCCCTGCACCTGCATTTAGGCGCTTTAATCCGCTGAGCTATTGGCCCCCACTGTGATACTTCTCCAGAAGGCTTACTGCAGTCCTTTCTGAATAGAAGACTGTGAGGCCGAATGGAGGCTGAGCCACGTCCTCTTGTCCTTGTCTGAGCTTAAATCTCCATGAACTTTTCTTGTAATGAACATTGTCTCTGTTATTCCTTTACTTCCATTTTCTTCTGCCTCCTCACTCTTCTTCTATCCCTCTTTCCAATGAGCTCACATAGTAGGTATTGAGTTACGCTGGAAGTCTTTGATGATTTAATCCAAGACATACCTGTTATTACGGAAGCTGCTGCTAAGCCTGTGTGTGCGTTGCACATTGCCAACTAAAGGGTGCTGTGCAGCCCCACAGAAGGCTGCTGAAGTCTAGTTCCATGGAAACTCCGCTGAATGAGTAGCTCAGACTTCAGAACATATATCCCAGTATTAATCTAGCGTTAGTACTTAATCCAGCTCATCCTACAACATTAGTTTTACTTTCAGAAGGTGAAATTGGCAGGACAAATTCACTTAAGCCAGGCCAACACATGTGAATGAAGGCGTTCTTAAGGGCCACTCTGGGCAGCATGTGATAAAGTGTTCATCACAATTCCTGTCTTCAGGAGGTTCCTGCTCACTTGTGGTTCTGAAAATGGCACCTATGAAATAATTAAAGAACAGGACAGTGATCAACTGTGAGCAGTTTGTTTCCCTAAGGAACTGCTGGGCAATTTCTCTAAGTGAGGCACTCCGCTGAGGTTGCTATGTGAGACCACATACAACACAATCTGACTCTACTATTATTTGGGTGTGCAGGAGCGAGGTACACTGATAAATGAATAATATTTGAAGTGCTTCATCAAGACTTTCTTTTTTTTTTTTTTTTTTTTTTTTTGTCTTTTTGAGACAAGGTCTCACTATTCAGTTCAGGCTGGCCTTAGGCTCACTTTGTAGCTCAGGCTGGTCTTGAACTCACAACAATCCTCCTGCCTCAGCCTCCCGAGTGCTGGGATTACAGGCATGCGCCACCATGCCCGGCTAAGACTTTCAATGCTTTTAGATCTGTAGAACATTCCTTTTCCCTCCTACTGTCCTAATTTAAATTTCCTCTTAATTTGAAATTGAATAGTAGAGAGATTTGGCTGAAATAACCTTAAGGGAAAAGAAGGGTAGAATCTTTATCACTCAAAAAAGCAAACTCCTGCATCTGAAGCCCGCTGCTCTGCTTCCCACAGACAAAGTTGGTAACACATTCTCGGGAGGAGGCTCATCACCAACATAAGACTTGGTGCTTGGGATGTAGCTCAGTGGCATGGCACCTGCTTGGCAACTGTGAATTTGTGTTTGATTCCTGGTACCAAAAACAAACAAATGAACGTTAAACATTGGGCTTGGTGGTGGTCAGTGGATTCATGGTGAATATCAGCTCTCAAAATTTTTGCAATTATGAAAACTAAAGGTATCATTTCCATTTAGAAAAGATCATCAACCAACACACTACTCGACCCATTAGGATTTGTAGAAATCAACAATACCAATCTCTCTGATTTTGCTTTTTGGAATCAGGATGGGGTTGGGGTGGTAGCCCTTTGCTCACAGTCCCCACAGGAATGGAGCAGGTTCCAACATTTACATTGTTGCTTGTGTCCATGTCTCAACCACAGTAAGTGCTATCTCTGGCTACTCAGCTGTTCTAGTCTGAATCCTAAGAGGCATCTTCATTCCTGGATTTCTGATTCCAGTATAGTCTTACCAGTCTGGTAGATCCAACCTTCTATACTGAGGCTCCCTTAATTCACTCCATACCTGGTTCATTCAACTGGCTTCCTACTATGTTTAGGATCTGGTGTCCCTTTTGATCCATTCTTGATTCAGTTAACATTATAATAAAAGGCAAATATAGATCAGGTCATGTACCTGCTAGCAGTCCTCCCAGAGTCCTCCCATTAGTGTGAAGGTAAAATATGGTGTTTCAACACATGTTCTGCCTTTCTTCAGCGCATATTCTTTCCCCATGCTCAACTATCATATCTCTTCATTTTCTGCCTCCTTAGTTGATGCTTTTTTCCTCTTCCTATAACCTTTACACATGCTTCTTTTCTTGAAAAGATCTTTCTTCTCCTCTGGCTCATTTTTGTTATCTCTTCTAGTCTCTGCTCTATGGACAGCACATTCTTGCAAAGCTCTCTCTTTCTGACCATCATCCACATTTGCCTGCAGACTGGTAAATGCCGCCTTCAGGGTTTTCTTTAGAACCTTCTGTCTTGAAAGTGTTACTTTTAGTGCATAGAGTTAGATTTCGAGTGGACTTTACATCTTTTATAGGCAGGAAAGTTGTCTTCTCTATTTGTATTTCCAATGTTTAACTCAGCCTACACATATTGATAGTCAACACA
The DNA here is from genome assembly GCA_004027165.1 of Ctenomys sociabilis. Lineage (NCBI taxonomy): Eukaryota > Metazoa > Chordata > Mammalia > Rodentia > Ctenomyidae > Ctenomys > Ctenomys sociabilis. The sequence continues at coordinate 68,373 of PVKA01004629.1, forward strand.
AATCATGAGACTATTTGCTCAATAAATAGATAACAATAAGATGTACTATGAGGTACTGAGTGAGCAATACAGATTTCTGGTGAGGGAAGAACCTTTGTGTTCTAAAGCAGGATGGAGAACTTTCCCCATTTCCGGGTGACAGAAAAATTGTGAGTGAAGATATGAAAATGAATTTGGGAGATTTCAAGAATCACCTGGTGGACTGAGGAGATAGTTAGCAAGTGCCTGCCTGGCAAGTGCAAGCACCTGAGTTTGATCTCTGGTACTGCATGCTGTCCTGGTCCCACCAAGCTGGTCACAGAAAGCACACGTGGTGGTGCATGCCTATAATCCAGGACTGGGGAGGTAGAATCAGCAGGATCACTACAAGTCTGAGCTTAGTGAGACCTTATTCAAAATACATAAATTAAAAGAAAAAGAACTAATAAAAAATAAAGAAAAGAAAAGAATCAGCTGGTATTCAGGAGGGAGGTGGTCATTAGGAAGACTGGGGCTAGGTTTTGGTGTTCCAGACCACAACTTAAAATGTTTAACAATTGCCAGATGGATTTGCCAGGGTATTATATGGTGCAAGCCTTTCTAAGGGCAAAGATAACTTCAAAACTCCTTGGTCATGAATTTTTGTCCCTTTAAAAATCATTCCATGTTAAAAATTGGTAAGCACATGGGTGAGTTACATTGCCTAGGCACTGGTTTATCTCTGTGAATCTTGAATCACTTTTAAAAATGTTTGATTATCATGTTGAACTGACCTCAAATAAATCAAACTCAGCTTACCAAACCACTATTAATTTTTTTTTTGTATAAGGGGAATGGAATTAGAATATAATCAGTAAGATAGAGAGGAAATCAATTTTATTAAGTAGAGGTCCAGGAAGTGGCATTTCATATTCTTGTTTCTGTATAACTGATTTTATTTGTTTCAGAATTAACTAAGAATCATAGGCTGCTAAAGTAAACTCATTATACTGATTCCATAATACATACCATTCAACTTCAATGGTATGTATTATGGAATCAGTTTTCTCATTTCTCTCAATCATTTCTCTCTGGCAAAACTGTGTACTTATTTTCTGTTCAGATTAAACAAAATCAGATGACTCATGTAATATTTATTGAAGGTGTATTATGTGCTTGTAGGTATCATACAGATACAGAAAAGATAGTGAGGCATTTTTTGTTTGCCAAGTATAACATCAATAAAAAAAATTGGGCCAGGGATATAGCTCAGTGGCACACGGCCTGCCTGGCAAACGTAAGGGTCCCAGTAAAAGTGCTCGGGATCATTGATGAAGAAATTATTAACTATATGAGGGGAATCAAGAAAGATTCTCAGAGGTAATTTGAACTTTTCTCTTGGACAAATAATTATTTTGTACGATGTTATCCTGTTTTTCTTCTTGTTATGTCATTCCATTGATTTTATTTACTCTAGTTCTGGAACTACATAGAAAGTCAATTTTTAAAAGCTGGAGATTGATTCCAAACCCTTCGCACTGAGCTACTGAGGTAGACCCTCAGCCCTGTTTATTTTATTCATTTTTTTAAATTTTGAAACAAGATCTCTTTAAGTAGTTAAGTTGCCCAGTCTGAGCTGCATCCTGTTATCTTTCTGCCTCAGTGTCTCACAGTGTTGGCATTGCAGGGCTGCTTGAAAGCCTAATTAACAGAGACAACTTTGTTGCTTCCCAAGAACATCTTTATTTCCTTTAAACATTCCTTGAGCCAGTCTCCAGGCATTTTTTTAAAACCTATTTTTGGGTTTTTCTCTTTTGTGGTAGATTGGTACATTTTCAGAACTGTACGTCTTGATGTTCACATTTGTAAAACAGTTTTTGAAGCTCAATGAGCAAACATAGCTAATGTCTTCAAATACTATAGCTCTCCCTGGTAAAGAATATGAGGTGAGTAAAATGATGTAGCCATTATTGAGCATCAGTGCACTGCAGGGTATTGTGGAAAATCTACCGGAAGGGGCCTTTGAGACTTACCTTATCCAATCTCATCATTGTATAGTTGGCAAATCCAGGATCCAGAAAGATAAAGTAGCTTTCAAAGTGTACACAGTTAGCTTATTCCCCTGATCTTTGTGTGTTTCTAGTTGGTATTTGAAGATGGGCATGGGAGAGTTTGGGAGCTTGCTGAAAGATAAAAGTGAAGTAATTATTTATCCTAATTAAGGGAGAATCTAAAACACTTGCTTAAAGCTTTTTCCAAGTAACTGTTTATATAATTAATGCTGTTGCTCTTTCTCTTTTTCCTCCATGCCTCAGGGATTGGCTGCTCTGACCCACAGCTTTATCTGCTATGGACAGTCTTCTATGTCTGTGGGTTATTGGGTAATGATTTATTTTTGCAAGGAAATGCTTGATGGGCACAGGCTGGTTAGTTCGGCTAGAGAAACTTGATAATGAAGCCAAGGTTGAGGGGTTTGGTCTCTGTGAGCTCCCTAGCTTTGTTGTGATCCTTAGCTGTAGTGCTACCCTAATCTCCATTAGTTATCTCTCATGTGTGGGTGTTTGAAAGCTGTGGGGAGCCTTGATGGAATAAGAAAGGGTTATTGCCTGCAAATGCTCACTGACAGTGGAACAACATCTGTACAGTAAATAATAATGTCGTTGGAGATAATTTGTATAGCAACAAAGCCTTACCTTGTAATACCATTGCCTCAAGGTTAGGATTTCAGCATATATATTTTTTGGGGGATGACACAAACATTTAGCCCATTATATTGACTAATAATAGGCTACAGAGCTTGCTTAGGAGTTGAACCTGGGTCGGTCTTCCAATCTATAATGTCTACAGTTTAATTGAGTTAATCAGGTTTATTATTGGTTGCTTGATTATGCATAATTTATCTCTAAGTATCAACTCATATATTAGTTTGTCAACTCTTATTTCATTATTTGTGGGCTCACCATTGTAGTCTTAAGCTTCAAGAGTATGGACTCCAAGCTTAGGACTCCTAGTTTCAAATCCTAGCTCTATCATGAATTCATTGACTGCATGATCTAAAGCAAATTATCAGGTCTTTTTGTGCCTCCTCTTTCACATCTGTAAAAGGAGAAAATAATTATAGATGTTTATTGGATCTTGGGGGGGGCTACATTAGTTACTACCAATACTTAATGCTAGGTATTATTGCTGGATGACATACTAAGGAAGTCATAGCAGCACCTGAGGCTTGGTCATTACAAGCTATAGTTCATTTTACCTCCATCAACAAGCCCCTGCCTTTCCCTCAGTTGGGTTGAGTGGTGAGAGGATGCTTTCAGCAGTGGTCTGCCTCTTTTTTAGAAAAGTGTAAAGAGTCCTTCTTTAAAGAGGCCTTATGATTGGGTTTCTTCTCTTTTTTATTTTATGTAGGGTCTCACTATGTAGACTCATAGTGATCCCTCTGTTTTTTGCCTCTCTAGTTCTGGGATTACAGGAGTGTGCCACCATGCCCAAACCCCATCACTGGCTCAGCATGCCCAAGAGCAGGGCTAGCATGGTATGAGGTGTCAGGGATGATTTGTTTTTTTCAAATGTCTTTGGTTACTGTGGCTGGACCCTGGAGAAAGCACTGAGTTCTAGATGGCCAGAAGAACTATAACTGGTTGTAGAAGCTCTCTGGAGTCTGAGTTAACACCCTGGACAGTTTGACTATTTCCTTACCTCCCAAGTAAGGAAAGAATGAAATGAGCTGCTGTTCCTGAGGGACGTGGCTCTATTTTCTAAGGGGTCTATCCCCTGGTGGTATGTCCTTGTTGGGCATGATTGCCTACATCAAGGCAGGTTGGAAAGCCTCAGGACCTCATTACATAGTCGCCTTTGCCCTGGTCAATGAGATACTGGAGAAAGCCTTGTACTATAGTGGAACTCTGTTATAATTTCCTCCAAGGATTTTCTTTTTGGAAATCATTTAGATTCCTTCCCAAACCACACAAATTAGAAACTAATCAAAGTCATGTTGACTTGTTGATTAAGATCCAGGGTCTGTATCAACAAGCATAATCCCCCTTTGGGATAAATTATTGAAGGCAAGTACTTTGGGTGTAATTAGTATAGTATACATATTTGAAAAAATGGCGTTTGTATTTTGTTTTGGTTGAATGATTATAGGCTCATAATAAGTTGCTTATTTGTGGGATTGTCTCTTAGTGCTCTTTTTGTTTCCTAAAATGTTTAAGGGAGAAAAAATTCTAAGTGGGGATATTTTTGGGAGAGGAAAAACAATAATTATAGACTGCTTAGTAGATGTTGGACATTGTGCTAAGTTCTTTATAGAAGTTTTTAAAAGGACAACAGTGAAATAAATATTTAAATAATTTCCAATTCATTTTTGTCAATAAGAAACAAAGTCTAATGGACTCATGGTTAATGTATTTGCTGAGCAGGGATTCTAACTCTTTACAGGTATCTGCTGAGGTGTGGTACTGATGAACTGGAAGTTGTAGGTCCTGGACAAAGTACCCTGTACTGAGAAAAGCAGTGCAGCCTACTTCATCAAGTTTTCAAATTTCACCTTTTGTATGAGTTGCCTCAGGCACTGGGCAGCTAGGGATCTTATTTCAGTGGAATTAAACTCTTTAATGGATTTTCTTCCCCATGCCCTGAGAACATTTCTGGTCTAAAAGATAGCTTTCTTTTGAGGAAGTTCTGTTTGCCACAATAAAGGAGTACAAGCAAATGTCTTTCTAGTCTTGCTAAAAAAGAACAAAGGGAAAAAAAGCAATTAGACACTATTCTAAAAAGTGGTCTTGGGCTGGGGAGATAGCTCATAGGCATAAGGCACCTACCTGGTAAGCCCAGGAGCCCGAGTTTGATCCCTGGCCACACATGCTGTGCTGTGCCATTGCAGCCCCATATCTCTGGCCACCCTGTTCAGGCCCTGGAACCCTCGGCATGGTGGCATATGCCTGTAATCCCAACATTCAGGAGGTTGAGACAGGAGGATCACTGCGAGTTTGAGGCCAGCCTGGGGCTACAAAAATGTGCAAAAGGGCAGCCCAAACTGCATGGTGAGATCCTGCCAAAAAATAAAAATAAAATAAGTGGTCTTTGTTTATCTTGATGTGAACTCAGAATTTTGCATGAAATGACTACCCTAAAAAAAGCCAATAAAAGTAACATTGGTAAGTGTTGATAAGGCACTGGTAAGCGGACATGCAATTCCGCTTGTCAAACTTCTCATCCTAAAGGCTTGACTGTGGATCTGAAAGTGGGGGCCTTCCCCATTCCTCCTTTTAATCCATGGAGCTTGAATATTAACATTTCAGGTGAAATACAAGTTTCAGACTTGCAAATTTTTGTCATGAAATCAAAGGGAATAGAGAATTGGAAGAGCAGAGAGGGAGTGTGTGGAAGATAAGAGGACCTCTTAGTGTCAGTAGGATGGAAATCAACAGGATAATGAGGATTGCTAGGGTAAATAATTTCCATTTTATCCCCAATAAGAATATTCCCTCCCTCACCTTTCAAATTCCCTGCTCACCTCCTGTGCATCCGAAACAAATGATTATCTACTCTTCATTCCTGAAACAAGCCCTGAAGTAGGGGTAGTTATGGAATTCTGAAGTGTTTCTCTCTGGGGTCCTCTATCCTAAGCTGGTAGACCATAGCCATTAACATGTATGTTGGTTTTATACATGCTTTGCAAAGTCCTATTTGTTTTTATCATTTGAATTTGTGAGCATAGTAACAACTCTCAGAGTATATTAGATATTCTTATCTTGGGGATTCATAGACAAATCCAGCATTTCTGCAGAAACAAACTAGGAGATTTTGTATAATATGTGCAGTTAAAGCTAGCAGAAATGCAAAATGTAACATATGTGCTATAGATACTGCTCCACCTTAACATGACATTTTCTTTTACTGTCTTCCTTCATAGTACAGATTCTGACACTTTCTCTGGCCCACATGACAAAAATGATCTTGTAGCATCTAAAAAAATGACGAGTACATGGCATGGAGTTAGGGTCCTTTTGATGAAAGACTGAAGCAAATGTATCAGTTAAGCCAAATCATGAAGAGATTAAGAATAGAAACACTGTCTTTGTTGCCCTTGGTCTTTAGTAGCTGTAGTGATCTTCAGGACGGCCTATCCAGCTAGGATTGTACCTCTCTTTTATCTGCTCTCATATGAAATGAACTACTTAACCACATCATAGGCACATCTTTGTCTTTCTCTTTTAGGTATATGGAAAGCACCTCAAAAATCAGCAGACAAACTCAGCATTTACTGAGATGGACATCAAAGCCAGGCTCTACCTCTTACACCTTAATGCAATAGTAAAGCCATGCTTGTATGCACCCCTTTATCCTCTGGCTCTTTATCTTTTTTGGTTGGATTTAGAAACATGGATTGACATATTACTATCGAAAATTAGCACTTGAAGACCAAGAAAATGTTGGCTAGTAGTGATTTTTAATGGGAATCATTTTTCAGTCTTACATTTTGATGCCAGAACCAGGTGGGAGATGAACTTGTTTTTGATAGAAACATATATTGAGAAATGAGCATAGGTATGTGAATAAAAAAGGATTATACAACATAAAATAATGATACGATACAATGTAATTGATGTCTAATATGCTTTTAGAAAAGAAAGCTACATACAGTCTCATAATGCATTTAATGTTCTATTTATTCACTTATTCTTGAAAGCATTTTTTTTTTACTTTTTTTCTTCTTCTGTATTTTAGGGAAGGGTCTATAGGGTGTTCAGGGTCTCCCTACTAGATCAGACTCATAGTGATCCTCCTGTTTACAACTTCCCAAGTGCTGGGATTACAGGCTTGAGCCACCACGCCAGGTCTCAATTGGGGGCGGGCTCAGCATGCCCTCAGGCCACAGGATTGATCCCTGGGCTCCTGCACCTTACTTTAATCTGCTGAGCTATTCTTGAAAGCATTTTAAATGGATGAGATTATTTACATGTTGGAATTTTGAAGTCCTTTTATTATTGTTGACCTTGATGAGAATATATCTGATTTTTTTTTTTGCCTCACTGGACTAGGGAGGCAAAAAAAAAAACTTCTTAATTTTAGATATTATGTTTTTGTAGTTATAGCCTCAGTATTTGGAAATTTGCCTAGCATATAATAAAAGGTCCATGAATATTCTCTAAAGAAATGCCTAATAAAGCATTCTTTAGCACAAAGTAATATAACTCTTTTATAACTTGGAGGTCAGTCTGAATTACTTTACAAATTGAATTGTGGAAATATGTACAAAACTACTGAATGTTCTATTTGACCAGTGTGGTTAAGTGAGTGTTTTCAGGTTGACAGATACCTCATACAGTTTGCTTTTATCAATAAAAGTAATTACTTAGGAACTAAATTGAAATGAATTTTCTTGAATGAGCATAACAAAACACCTAACAACTATTCATCTTTTAGCTTGTTATGAAAATTAATCTCTATTTTTAAAATTATATTTCCCTCTGGAAACTTTGCTTATAACCAAGTGATGTAAGTCTGTCTGTATTCAGTATGGTCAAATGGCAGCCAAGGTGACCCTCTTGTCATATGCTGAGTTTCACTTATCAAAAATGAACAGCATTTTAAGCACGAATTTTTATTTCGGGTTAAGGTGTTATCTTTTTGTAAGGTCATAGGAAAAATGCATTACTGTACTTTTAAATGTATTTGGTTATGTAATGAATATTTGCTGCACTGACTTGAGAACTGAAGCTCTTGGATAGAAATCAGCCCCATGCGTGTATCATTTGGCAGGTTGTATGCTGTGTTCTCAAGTGTAGCTTTAGAGAGACAATTTTCTCCTGTAGCTGCATTGTTCTAAGTTGTTCCCATTCCTCTTATCCCCAAAAGAAAAACATCAAGAGCTGAACACTTACAATTAAAACCTCATAAATCTTTTCAAGGGAAATCCAAAGTCCTGTATCTGAGGGCCAGAAGTCCAGAGGAGATGTGTATTCTCAGCCCTGGGAGGAGTGATATGGGAAGAAGATGTCAACGCTTTACCACAAACATATTTCTACATTTGAATATATAAATGACAGAGTTCCTTACCTTTTATAAGTTTCTGTCTGACAGGTGGGCTCAGAAAACATCTCTCCCTAAAACTGAAATGTTGATATAAATATCTGAAGAAAAATTCTAATCACAGTATACATTGAACAGGCTGACTGATCTTGTATACCTGGAAAAAGATTTTCAAACAGACTTTGTCAGCTCAGCCTTGGCATTCCTTGTCAAACAAAAGCATGCCTAAAGACACATTTCAAAAGCAGACGACGCAGCACTTGCTAACCTGCAGAAATCGAAAAGGAACGCAGAGGCCAAGAACAAACAGAATAGGGAACCAATGAAGAATGGCGTGTAGTTCTGAAAACCTGTTTCCGAGAACCAAATATGTTTTAAAAAGACCACATCAATAATTAAGCATCAGTGAGTCAAATTCCATTTTTCATTTGCTGCAATTGTTTTCAGATTTATAATGAAGAAATGAAATTATTGATTTGGCCTCAGCAAAAAGGAGCTGTTACCTTTAATATGGTGGGTAGGATGAGGAAAAGCAGAATAGGAGAGGGAAAGAAATTTTATTTTTGCAGGAAATACTTGCACAAATTGATTCATTATCAGTTACATCAAAATTAAACATTTCAATCAGCCATAACTGAATTAAAACAGCACAATTCATAATAGCTAAATCTTGGAAGTGGCCTATGTGTCCATTGACAGATGAATGGATAAAGACAGTGTGGAATATTACAATGGAGTATATTACTTTGTCATAAAGAAAGAAACTTGGGACATTTATAGGAAGTGGATGCACACTGAGACCATAATGTTATGTAAGTAGAAAATGGGGATCTTCTCAAATGGGAAGGAGATGAAGAGAGAGATAGAGATAGAGATATATAGAGAGAGATAGAAAGAGGAAAGTTGGTGAAATAAAGTAATGTAAATGTGTACACATGCCAACTCCACATGAGGAATGCGAACATTATGTACTGAAAACATGGACTAGTAAAAATTTAAAAGATCTCATCTCATTTTTGGAAAACAAATTTATTCAAATTTGTTACGTATGTGACTTCACTTCAGTTGACTCTGCAGTGTTTCAGTAGTGTTCTGTCTAGCGCAGCACAAACCTGAGCTTATTGCTAGCCACATAAAATCACATGGTTTCCCTTAGCTTTAGGAAAAGAATTGCTCCTTATAATGCAAGTGAGTCTAGACATCACCAAGAGATCGCCTCATTTCAAGTTTTATTACCTCCGGGAAGCACAGAAACTTGGATTTTCATGGACATTTTGTACCACCACACACATGACCGAAGGTAAAGCCAGGACAAGTGCTGTGTCTGAAGCCAAAAGCATAGAAGACTTTGCGAAGATGGCTGCACATGTGAATTTGTGTGTGTGGGTGTGTGGGGTGTTTTCCCTTAACCAGCTTCGAGGCATTGGCACCTTCCACTCCCTTATATACTCAAAAGCTCTTCAGTCCATGAACTGGATTAGAATGGAGCTTAATGACTTGTTTTTGGATACAGTAGGCTTTATTGATGGTGTGCAAGGGCAGCGAGCCAGGGATCCCGAGGCCCCTCCCCTTCTAGGGAGCCTGGGATGGAAGCTGTGAGGGGAGATTCTCAGTGCTGGGGCTGAGTAGGGCAGTGACTTCTACAGCATGGCCTCTCCGTCCCTCTGGTCTCACAGGGCCGTGGGGGGGCACTTACTCCTTGGAGGCCATGTGGACCATGAGGTCCACCACCCTGTTGCTGTATCTGAACTCATTGTCATACCAGGAAATGAGCTTCACAAAGTGATCATTCAGGGCAATTCCAGCCCCAGCATCAAAGGTGGAAGAGTGGGTGTCACTGTTGAAGGCACAAGACACAACCTGGTCCTCGGTGTAACCCAGGATGCCTTTGAGGGGACCATCTGACGCCTGCTTCACCACCTTCTTGATGTCGTCGTATTTAGCTGTTTTCTCCAGGCGGCAGGTCAGATCCACCACTGACATGTTGGGAGTGGGCACGCGGAAGGCCATGCCTGTGAGCTTCCTGTCCAGCTCTGGGATGATCTTGCCCATGGCCTTGGCAGTGCCAGTGGATGCAGGGATGATGTTCTGGGCCGCCCCACGGCCATCGCACCACAGCTTCCCAGAGGGGCTGTCCACAGTGGTGGACGTGATGGCGTGGACTGTGGTCATGAGTCCCTCCACAATGCTGAAGTTGTCATGGATGACCTTGGCCATGGGGCTAAGCAGTTGGTGGTACAGGAAGCGTTGCTGAGGATCTTGAGCGAGCTGTCGTACTTCTCGTGATTCACACCCATCACAAACATCGGGGCATCGGCAGAAGGGGCAGAGATGATGACCCTTTTGCCACCACCTTTCAGGTGAGCCGTGGCCTTCTCCATAGTGGTGAAGACACCAATGGACTCCACCACGCACTCAGCTCCAGCATCACCCCCGTGATGGCAGGATCTCGCCCTTGGAAGACAGTGATGGCCTTTCTGTTGATGATGAGCTTCCCGTTCTAAGCCTTGACAGTGCCATGGAACTTGCCGTGGTGGAATCGCACTGGAACATGTAGTCCATGTAGTTGAGGTCAATGAAAGGATCACTGATGGCCACAACTCCACCTTGCCAGAGTTAAATGCAGCCCTGGTGACCAGGCATCCGATAGGGCCAAATCCGTTCACCCCGACCTTCACCATCTTGTCTGGATCGCTGCTGGCTGTACGAGAAAAGCCACTAGCAGCGGACACGCAGGAGCAGAGAGCCAATGGCTTGTTTTTGATACCATGTACTGTGCTGACATGAAAACTTGCCTTTTAGTAGCAGTGTGTTAGTAGGAACAACATTTTTTTTGGGTACAGGGTCTCATGAGGAGCTCAGACTCCTAGTGATCCTCCTGTTTCCAGCCTTCCTAGCATTGGCATTACAGGTGTGTGCGACCACACCAGGTCTCGGTGCCTGGCTCAGTGTGCCTGTGGTCAGGGCCAGCACAACATAGGTGCCTGGGATGGACTCCTGGTCCCTATGCTTGCCTAAGCAGGTACTTAGTCCACCCACCCCAAAACACCACTTTTACAGAGTGAAAATGAGTAGAAAGAATTGAATGATAATTATAAGCCTTTTATGTCTTTCCAGACTAAATGTTTTATTCTTAATCTTTCACTCAAGGGAAAAAGAATAAAGAACCCAGACACTGTTTATTTCCAATAATTATTTTAGTGAAATGAATAATCCTTTTGATATAGCAATTACAGTGACTTGACAGAGAGGTGTTGGTGCTACTAACTTAAGACTTTCAGGAGGAGGAATAAAATGGAGGAGGTCAATGAGAAGGAGAGGAGATTGCTTTTAGGAATTTTGTATTTGAGAGTTCCATGGAATAGCCAGCTAGAGATACATAGCGTCAATAATTTATATTGCTCTGTAAGAAATCAGTTTGGGCTAAAGATAGAATATGTTCCTTGTGACCAGGATCTTGGGTACATTAGAACATACTGTAAAGTACTTTTCTTAGGTACGATGGAACATGTCTGGATTCCTCATTAAATGTATAGAGGCATATTCAGGAAACCAATTAGCCTTCAATTTGGTGACTTTAGTATTATGTATGAATGCATAAGAGGTTAATTGCTTCTTATCTTGAACTATTCTTTCTCTCCTTTCAGGAGTAGGTAAGTGATTTGTTAGTGTGACAAACTTCAGATTTTTAGTATCTGATCACAATAGGCATGTATTTATCATATATACATATTTCTTATATATACATATATATGAATATATACATATTCTCATATGTACAATCAGGATATATATATATATATATATATATCTTGAGATATATATATATATATATATATATCTTGCGATATATATATATATATATATATATATATATATATATATATATATTACACTGCAAGAACTTACAATCAGGATCCATAGGGACCTGGTTTCTTCTACTACTTACCTACATCATCCTCTGAAGCAGTCATGCTTTAGAGGTACACCCCACTCTGGACAGCTATTAATGTAGCCTCACAAGATGATCACTTTTGACATTATGTGTGTTTCTAGAGAACTTTTCATCCACCATCACACACTAGTACTATGATTTTTTTGTACATTAGTTAACAAATTATTTCAAGAGTGAACCACAGGAAGAGTGAATTAGATAACACATTTCTGAGGAAAGGTTGGGGACTTATCGAGAGTTGCAACCATGTCCATTAAACTAGATATTGATGCATTTGTTTCATAAAAACAAACTTGGGTATGTTTATGCTGTCTTCTTTTTCAAATGTTGTGATTAAAATAGGAAAAATAAAGTAAGTTTTGTTACTTATTTAAATTAACTGCAGTCTATGTTTTCTGTGAACCTCAAGATAATTTCTCTTTACTCAATATAACCTAAGCAAACCCAAAGGCTGGGCACCCATGCTCTTAAACCTCAGAAGATCTGCAGACTGGTGGCATCTGTCCATCCAGGAAAAGACAGGTGGAGGAAGTAATTTGCTTTTTAGCCATATTGGCCCAGAAGTGAGTGTAGTTCCTATTCCATTGGTGGCTTTACTTAAATACAGAGAAACTGCTTTTCGGTATATGACTGAAGAAGAGGCTAGAAATTTGGAGGGTAATTAGTTTTCTGTAGCACAATATCTATCCTGATCAAGAATATTTCAATCTGCTATCTGGAGTAGATTTAAAATTGCTTCAAAATATGTCTAATTGTTGATTAACTAGACTTTTGAGCTTTGCTTGAATGCCCAACACCATTTTAAGGTCATAGGAACAAAATTAAGGCATGAATTGGTTGACTAATCAAGAGGTATTTACTTGCACTTACTATGATCACAGCACTCATTGGAAAAAAGTTTAAGTTATGACCTTTCTCTTAAGAAGCAAAAACAACTTCTATGAAGCAATCCACTATTAGTTCTAGAGAGAATGTTGAGTAATAAGTAGTATTGTACATACTCTTTAGGGAATAAAATTATGTAGAGTAAAAGTATTAAGAACAGGAATATTTGAAGGGCCAGCATGGGGACTAATGTTACAGAACTGGATTTAGAAGGATAGTGTGGAAAAGGCACAGGCCTGGAAGAGGAGACATGTGAGTGCGGAGGTATAGCTGCAGTGTGAGTACTGGTGTTCTGGAAACTCCAGACCAGCAGAGGAGGCAGGGATGTGTGTGGGGCAAACAGTCTTCTCAGTGAAGTCACCTTTATTTGTTATTGCAACATAAAATAATTTTTTGTATTTGCACCAAATTTGGATTTGTGAAAAGGGGGGCTTTACTGTGGGGCTGTGATGGGTAGACCACAGACCAAGAGAACAAATATTGCTTTTTAACCTGAGCTTTAGATTCTAAATCACAAGGGCAGATGCTTTAAATTGCAAGTTTTGCTTCTGAATTTTTATTGTTTCTCACATTGGCAGGTCGGTGTAACTTGCTCACTCTTTGTAGTGGGCTCCAGGGTGAGTAACAGGTTTTATTTATTCAGTGACTTGGTTAATGATCCTCCTGAGTCAAGCAGGCTAAGACAGAGAGTGGAAAAAACCTATCTTGGTTGAATGGGGTTATCTTATAAAAGATTTGTCAGGTGGCTGGGCTCAGACTTGTGGCTGGTACCAGGGAGTCATTGAAAGTTTCACAGTAGATGGTAACTTTTTTTTTTAGGTTTTTTTTTTTTTTTTCTTTTCTTTTTGACAGGGTCTCACTATGCAGCCCACATTCACAGTGATCCTCCTGCTTCCTGCTTCCCTAGGGCTGGGATTACAGGCGCGTGCCACCACACCCGGACTCCCGAAGGTGGGGCCGGCATGGCATGTGGAACCAGGAATTGAACCCTGGCCGCTGCGCTTACCTAAGCAAGCACTTAGTCTGCTGAGCTATACCGTCGGCCCTTAGATGGTAACTTTTTGAGAGTGTTACTTAATGAAGATTCATCTTTCATCAAAATGCGGGCAGGCTGGAGGTGAAGGAGGCTAGTGAGAGGGAGTTCTGGCAGACAATTTAAAAAAACTAGAAGTGTAGAGTTGGGAGATGGTATCCAGGGAATGGTGAAGTTTACAGGAAATAGTAGGAAGGAGGAGTCAAAGGTTGGAGGCCCAGGTGGATGGCAGTGTTGAGACAGGGCAGTAGTGGATGGCTGGGTGTGGGGAGGATGGAGAGATGGTGTCCGTGATGGTGGAGGAACCACATGTTGGCAGCATGACTGAAGAGGAATGCTTTCTCTCCCTGCAGTCTTCATCAGTCAAGGTCCTGCATTTGTGACTCAATCTGACCATTTGCTTCTCCCAGCTAGCAGGATCTGTTCAATCTCCTTGGGTTCCCAGAAATGCTCTAATCTGAGGATAAGGATTGCAAGGCAAGGCTGAAGACTTTTGAGTAGTCTCTTATTTTTTATTGACAGTGCTGAAAAGTTCTAGATGCACTTAGCACCTCCAAAGAAGCGCTAAATGATTTAACATTTTGGGGACAAATTGGTTCTATTAGTCTCTAGTGCCAAATTCACCAAAAATAGCTCATTAGCTGTGCATTGTGATTTCACTAGGGTGCCCTGCTCTTGGCTGGATTCCAAAGAACACATTTGTATAAAAATGTTCCCATTATGGAGTGTGATACCTATTAATGGAGCACCATATGCAGCAGAGCTTCTCCCTTTGCTTCTGTCCTTTCAACCTGAAGTTTGTATTTTCTGTCCATTTTTGCCAAATGACCTGCTTTGCAAGGGTTAAACTTTACCTAATGGGCTGGGGTCTGAGATGCTCCGGCAATTCATCTTTTATCTGGATTTAAACATCTTGGTTTTCCCTTTCTCTGTGCCCGCTGCCAGTCCTGACCCTTTCATTCCATGCTAGCCTCAAGGAAGAAAAGGAGGGGGCAAGGTCGCAAGTGGGCTCCACGCCCAGACCTATAGCTGTGCCTGATTGACCGACATTTCTGTTGTTGGCCACAGAAAAGGGCCACTTTTAATGGCTGAAGAAAGAATGGCCAGCTGGTGTGACAGGCCTTGGGTTTCTGCCTAGTTGTATTTTTTTTTCCATTTATTTTTATTTTATTAAAATACAAATGTCAATCAGACAGTTTCAAGACACCTTAACCATACAGAGTCGATGAATTAATACATTGCAAACTGTTTTCGTAACGTTTTGGTACTGTACAAGGTGCATACATGAAATTATATTTACAGGTTTTTTATAGCTGAATTATATCTGCCTAGTTGTATTAAAATTCGTCAGTTCCATTCTCTTTTTCATTATATGCTTGATTTCAGGGGTAATATTTCTAGATACAATTTTTACTCAAGTTTTCTGGCTATCAAAGAAAATCTGTAGTTATTTTTTTTTTTTTTTGATATCCTTCATTTTGTAGGTTGCTTTACCCTTTCATAAAAAATGACAGAGTAAAACTTTATGAGCTATTTGTTATTCTTCAGCAGAGATCTGAAGAAAGCATCTTGATAGAAAATAAAGAAATACACAAAATTTAAGGAAATCCACCTGTGCTTAAAAAAAAGCATTTTCAAAAGTTCTGAATCTTAAGTTCATGGTACCTTTAAATTTAAATAGAGTATGGCAGCATTGGATGTGGGATATAGATTTTATTTTGGTTTGGGCCCTGGAAGGAGGCATTAATATTGGCATCTTAGGTTGGTATGATGGGGAAAGATAGAAGTCAATAAATGGTACCACTTGTGCCAGGAGTATGTTTTTCACTCAGTACACTTGAAAGATACAAAAATGTAAAAGCAATATATTAATTCAATACTGAGCAGACACCTGCAATGGATTAGCACCGTGCATAATGATGTAAATATGAACAAGATAAAATCTGTTCCAAATGTTCACATAGGATGTGTATACAAACAATTATTTAGAAATCTCAAAGGTGAAATGTAAAGTTAATGTGCAAACGAAAACAAAATAGGAGGTATGAGAGTGCTTTGCTAATCAGGAGGCAGGAGTTCTTCCTGTTGGAGACACGGGGCGGGGGAAGGAGTGCTTCCTCCTCGAGCTGGTCATACTTTAGAGATTCTTCCACTGGAGTAGAAGGCTCTAGAGCTCACTTTCAGATTGCTCCTTTTAATTTTCAGACATGCTGCAGCTCTAGCTTTTAACCACAAACTAATTTTAATTCTGTGTAAAGCTTCCATGTGAAGTAAATCCATTTCTTTATGAGAGCATCAAATTATGTGAAAGTTAATTTCTATTTCCCTTGGGTATATACCTCCAGCTAATAAAATATCTTGGGACTAACATGGGTGATCTTCTAACAACATAACATAGAATGATGTTAAATTTTATTGATAGATCAAAGAGGCCTGGATAAAAGTCTCTGTGTAGAGCTTCCTAATCATATGTCCATAATTTTAAATTAATGATTCTTAATTAAGACTCTCTGGGGCAGGGAGCAGGACTCTGTACCAGACATAGGTTATGGAGTTGATCTTGACAAGTAGCCAGGCAGAGACCACTGCTTTGCATTTAGAGACAGAATACATAAAATCACCCACTTTTCAAAAAGCATAATCTGTAAATACTAATTAATATTTTTATTGCAAGTATTACTGTTATTATTATTTTCAATGTATTTGGCACAGAGTCTATAGGGTTTCACTGCATAGATCAGATTCATAGTGATTCTCCAGCTTTTAGCCTCCCAAGCACTGGGATTACAGGCTTGTGCCACCATGTCTAGTCTCAATTGTGGTCTCAGCATGACCCCTGGGGCAGGGCCAGCACAACACACTGGGGATCGAACCCCAGCCACGGCACTCTGCCTAAGCAGGCACGTTAGTCCTCTAAGTTATCTGGTTGGCCCTATTGCAAGTATTGTTAATTGGAAAAGAGGCACGCTGTCTCCTTAACATGTGCCTGCAACTGTGAGAGCGTGTTGTATAAATCTGAGGAACATCTGAGAGGACCACACACTGACAAATAATTTTATTATACTTTCCATCATTAGAATTATAGTGACCTTTCTATTCTGTAACACTAACAAAGCCAAGTGAGAAGGACATAATTAGGAAGCTCCAGAGACATCTCTGGAAGGTGGCTGAGTGGAATTTTGCTGTGGTGAGTGAAGTGATGAGTGCAATTTCATTTATAGGGTTGAATGCGAGCATTTTCTTTTACATTATGCTTACTCTTTGCCCCCTCTCTTAAAAAAGTTTTCTTTTGTCCTTTGTTTCCCTGCAGGCCCCCCCTCCCCCAGCTGATCTTCTGGCTGAGACATCCATCCCTCCACACCTGGTAGAGGCTGCGTTGCCCCAGGCTACAGCACTGGCCTGTTGGGCATCATCTACGGCCCCAGCTCTCAGCAGGCTCCAGGGACACTTGCCTTCCCTTTGTGTATCAGTCTCATGGCGGCAGTGGCTTCTCACTGTTGCTAGTTTTGGATCTCTTCATGGAACCTCACTGGATCTTCTCACCCTGCTCTGTAAATAGTCATTTCTTCCTATCTTCCTCACCCCACTCCTTGTAAATCCCATCTGAGGGAGGCTTCTGCTGCCTGGGAGGCCCTTTCCACTAATCGCCATCCAAATTCTTCCCTGAATGTTCACCAGGAGAACCGCAGAAGATCTGCCTCTTTCGAGAATAATTGAAGAGGCTAGAAATGGCCAAAGTACCAATGCAGAAAATTCAGGAAGAAGAGACTGGCCAAAGGAGTTCTTAGGGGAAACATTCTGAAAAATTAAAGCAGAATAGGATATAGGGGAGGTTTGGTGCTGACTGCAGAGGATGTCTAGGAGCATTAAAAAGAATTATTAGGTTTACCTTGCATTCATAGGAGAACATTTTGAAAACAGATATTGTGAGCCTAATGATGAGCACCTGCCATCATACCTCACAGGATAGCCATGGATCTGAAAGGAGTGATGCTGACAGCAGATCAGAGTGAGAATAAATATAGTAACTGCTAACTGCAGACAGGGCACTGTCCTTGGTCTGCTTGTTGATGTTTCTGGCATCATTTGTGCTTCACTGGGAAGGTGGAGAAGTGCTGATGACAGCCCTGCATGCTTTGGAAAGTTTCTGTGTGCTGTCATACCATTTTAGTCTTGGAAGGTTACCAGAAGGCAAAATTTGACTTTGTGTTATGTTTTGCTTCTCTAATGTATATGGATACATTCAAAGGTATTACTGTGCATAGTGGAACAGAGTTGCAGCTTGATATAGACACTTGGATCCCTTCTCCTGGTTTAAGATTATGTTAACAATATTTCAACAAGAATTTTCTCAGAGCGTAGCATTTTTTTTTTTTTCAACGTTCAGTTTCCTTTAATGACCCCACCTCCCAGAAGGGTGATGGTCACTTGAAGATCTTGCCCTGATTGAAGGTTTTGCCCACATGCTGGAAGGCCCCATCCCAGGAAAAGTACTCTCGAACCAGTGTCTGTGTCTCCTCACTGCCAGGGTCCAGCTTCCGCCATGTGTACGACTCGTAGTCCACCTGCCAGTCTGGACTCAGCGGAAAGGCCAGTTCCTGGCCTCGGAAGACCCAGACCCCTGAGATGGAGCTGCTGTTGTTGGTACCAAAGAGGATGACACTGGCAAAGGCGTTCTTCCGCAGTTTGTCCAGACGCTGGAACATTCCGGTGATTAGGTTGCAACTCATGAAGGTCTGGGTGAGCTCCTCAGGGAAGCAGTATTCAGCAAACCACAGGGACCAGCCATCCTTGTCAAAGTGCTCCCAGAAGTAGGGGAGCGCCACCGACAGGGTGTCCTCATTGGAGTACTTGCGCTTGAATTCATCCAACACAAAGGTGCTCTTGGGCAGGTGTGCAAAGGGGTCCTTGGCCTTGGGCTCAGCAGCCAGCTCGTCCAACTCCTCTTCAGGAGCTGGGGCAGCTGCCTTCTTCTCCTCTTTGCACTCGGCCTGGGGCTTCTGCTTGTCCTCCCGAGAGCCTTTCTCTTTCCGTGGGGTATCCTTCTTGGGCTGGCTCTCTGCAAACTTCTTGGCGTCAAACTGGGCCATCTTCTCACAGAGCTTCACCTCCCCAAGGACCACGCGGAACTGGGGCTGATTAATGCAGGTGAGGAACCAGCGGTTGGTGTTGGGAAAGGCCTGGTGGAAAGAAGGTTCCAAGACCTGTTTGTAGAGCCACAGCAGAGTGCAGACAACAGTAATGTCAGCCAGGGTCACTCTCTCGCCCACCAGAAAGGTCCTAGTCCTCAAGTGGGCATCCAGCAGCCCCAGAACTCGCTTCACCTCCTCCTTCGCATTTTCCACAGCCTGCTTGTTATGGTGCATGATGCCCAGGGTGGGAAACACCCAGGTGCTAGCAGGAGGCACAATGTCACTGTCAGCAAAGCTGACCCACTGTACTACCTGGACAGCAGCCTCTGGAGTTCTTCCCCGCAGCTCCTCGTTGCTCACGTAGTAAGCAATGGCATTGCTCTCAAACACACAGAATCCATCATCTCCTTCAAATGCTGGGACCTTGCCAGCAGGAAATTTGCGGAGAAATTCAGGGGTGCGGTTGGTTTGGCCAAAGTGGAAGTGAGGTGGTGCAGAGAGCACGCGAATCTGAGACCCGCTGTACTGAGCAGCAATGAGAGCCTTGTAGGCCCTCCAGTTTTCTGGGTACGTGTACAGGGTCCCAGCCGCCATGGTGATTCCGCAGAGAAAGGGCGTGTAGCATGTTTAACATGAAGTTTACTTCTGGTGTTAATTTCAGTGACTTCATGGATTCTATTTTTTGATTCTCATGCTCTTTGAGATAAATTGTATTACCTCCCCTTTTTACAGAAGAGTAAATTGGGAGACATAGAATTTGAATAGCTGTCCCAGGGTCCTATGGCTGAGAACATGCAAGGCCAGGGTTAAATCCTAGGCAGTAGGACACCAGAGTTTGGGAGAGACACCAGAGTTTGGGACACCAGAGTTCTGGAGGAGACAATCAAGCAACACTCTGTTGAGGTCTCTGAATTTAAGAAAGATCTTGGCAGACAGTTCAGCTGTCAGTGATTTAAGATGGTGTGCCTGACTTAAAAAGTCAAGGTTCTAGTTGAAAGAAAATGTCAACGTCTAATAACACGAGTTTCAGACCTAGTCATCTTATTGATAGTGATTTCTTCTTTTTTCATATTGTATCAGGTAGACAAACTCAGTTCCTAAGTGATTGCAAGTCTCTTGAAATCTAGAGGGTGGACTGGTAGTGTCACTAAACACAATCCTTGATTAATGATAATAGAAAAGCTGGTGATGCAGATTGAAAACCACAAAATGTTGAACCCCAATTCCTGTGTTTCTAGGGAGGTCTCTCAAATACCTTAGTGAGGAGGAGTTATCAGTCAGTTCAGGCTAAGTTGAAGTTCTCTTTTCACATCAATGGTTCATCTTAAAAAAAAGAAGTGAAGTTACTGAATAAAAGTGAAATTGGGCTTTCAAGTGCCGCTGGCCAATTTTGAGTCCTGCTTTGCACAGGCCCCTCACTGTGTAGGTGTTTTTTCTTCTCTGCAGGATTTCCTCTTCCAGCAGGGGATTCTGAAGCAGGTGTTCTCAGGGCCTGCAGTAAAGCCTTTAAGGAGAACCACAGGGAGCCCTTCTGGACATGAGCTGGAGGAGGACACTTGATCAATTAACCACCCTCCAGTATTTGCTGAATACTTACTTTATGAGTCTAGACCTGTGCTAAGTATCTTCGCAAGCAAGTGAACTTTTAAAAAGCTTAAAGGTGATTATGTCTTGTGGTTAGGATTTGTCTTCTTACACCAAGCTATTTCAGAAATGAAAGTTGTTCCATTTTTTTTTAATCCAGCAGGTAGCCAGCATTCCTGAGTGTTGGCTACAGCGAAGAGTCTGCCTCCACCCTTCGCACTCGTGGAGATGCCATCACCATGTGCTGCTGGGAAGGCTGGCTGGAAGAGTGGCAAGTTTATCCAGAGGGAAGAAATAGTGCATGGCAATGAGGTGAGGGTCGTGCTATAAAAGCAGAATGTAACTGTCTTCAGTTTGAAGACTCAGGTTATCCCTGAAGAAAGTTGTTTCAAAAGCCATCATGATTTCAAGCAGAGATAGGGATAAGGGTGGTTTTTCTTTGTGGCTGTTCTTTTCTTTCAATTTACCATTCCTGAATTATCTTCTTTTAACAAAACAACTGTTATCTTCTCTAAATGTGATCATAAACAGATGCAAAATATTTCCACCTAGACACATGCCAAGTTCTGGGCACTCTGCCTTGCATGGCAAATGGTTCCAAGGAGCCTGAGGTATCCAGGCACGCCACCCGCACATTTATAGGCCCAGCTTCTCCCATGTTGGTGCAGCCTCAGGGCTCTTCAAAGGACAAAATTAATTAATGACCTTTGGAATCTAAACCAGTTAACTCTTAAACCCTCTCTTGGAGGGACAGCTGACTTCTCTCCAGTCTTAGAGAGAGCTGAAGGAGGACAGGGATTGGTCAAGCTGACAGTTCCCTAAGACCCATGAGCCTCACCCACGGCTGTTGTGACTGGCAAAGGCCAATAGTGCAGGCACTGGTTCAGCATGAAGAGAGGAAGCAGTTTTTGTGATAGGGAAGGAAAAGGGGACAGGTGGTCAGATGGAACAAGAAGGCCCCCAGCCAGTTCTTTGAGAGAAGGTAATGCATTTGATGTACTCTAATGGTACCTCTGACTGAGGGGCCATATGGAGCCCTGGATCCTGCATGATTCCATCTCCCCAGTGGAGAGTGGAGACCACCTTTTCCTGTTGAAATCATAGTGTCAATTGGGTCAAGCATTTGCCAGTGCTAATTCCTACTGTTCTACTCAGAGGGTGGAAGTTAAAAATATAAGAGACGCCCTGGCACTCAATCTTGGTACATCTTTTATTTATGGTTACAGACTAGTTAAACATTAGCATTTTAGAGTCTTCTAGAATTTTATTGTTTTAAATATCTGCATTTTGCTGTTTCTTTGTTTTTTGGAACAGGGTCTTGCTGTGTAGTCCAAGGCTGACCTTGAACTCAGTGCTCCTCCTGCTTCAACCTCCTAAGTACTGGGATTACAGATGAGAGTCACCACTCCGGGCTTCAAATATAACCTTTAAGTTGTGCAGGCAGAAACTAATAGGAAAAAAGAGCCAGAACTGGCAGCAGAAGTACCTGAAGACTTTCATCAGACCACATGACTGTGTGGCTTGGCCTTTCCTGATTTACACAGATAAATTATTCAGTTAGGCCTCCAAGCCATTTAGATTTGTGACCCATGCATGGGCACTGTCATTATGAAGTAGATTTTTTTGGGGGGAAATATTTCTAAAGAATGTTGTGCTTCCATGCTTTCTGAAGCAATGTGCCTTTATATACTGTAGTCATAACTACAAATGCAAACTTTTGTAGTGTGGGCAAAGAGATGATTGAGTCTGATTCAAGTATGCCTTTGAACTTTCTTGGTAAAGGTGCCTGAACCCAGTCTTTGCTTGATGGTCTGATGCCTGCTATGGCCAGGAAAAGCTAGGAAAATGGCCTGGCCTCCTGGGTAGAGTAGGGCAGCTGTGCGCCAGATCAGGTGAGGAGCTTTCTGCACCCTGGCATTTCACTATCTCTGATGTCCCTCCCAGTACTGGCTTTGGATGTCCATTTCTGAGTGTTGGGGAACTTTTGCCCGGTGGACCCTGAGGACCAGTTCTGTGCAGATCCCCCTCATACCGAGTGTCATCTCTTCCTTTATTTGTGGTTTTCTGAACATTTACGGTTTTGTGACTTGTGGTCTTTGACCCCTATGATGAAATTTTCCAATGGTTTCCTTGACACATTTTGATAGGGATGAGTGGTCAGCTGTGACTCTGCCTTTCAAATGGAGCCTTCCCCAGTTCCTTCAGGCAGAAGCACCTGCTTCTCTATGAATACCCAGACACTCTTCACTCCTTTGTTAATATTTGATCCACAATGCTGTACAGATTTGTGTCTTGTGCATGTCATTTCCTCCATCAGGTTGTGAATTTCTTAAAATTAGCAATGTCTCATTCATATTTGCAGCTTCAGCAGAATGCTGAGCACAAGCAGGGTTGGGTGAATTTGCATTGAATTATATTTATCTTTCCTGGAAATGTAGATGCAGATTTTAAAATCTGTGTATGTTTTGGTAGTATATATGAATGCAAACTTCTATGAGGTAGGGGATCCTCAAGAAAAATAGAGTCATTAGGATGTATATTGGCCAGACAGGATATGTAGGGAAGGTTGGCAGGCTAGAAATATAGGAAAGAGCTGATAATGCCATCTTGAATCCTAATCCCATAGGCAGCAGGCTGGAAACATAGGCAAGGTTTCCGTTACATGTACTCTTAACTCAGAATTTCTTCTCTGGGAGACCTCAGCTGTTGCACTTAAGCACTTTAACTAATTAGATGAGGCCTACCTTGTCCAATGGACAATAATCTTCAGTAGCCAAAGACTTTTTTTTTTAATTTTTGTTTTATTGAAGTACAAATATCAATGAGACAGTTTTAAGATACCTTGACAAGATGGATTTGATAAATTAATACATTTCAAACTGTTTTCATAATGATTTGGTATCATAGAAGGTGCATACATGATATTATACTTACAGACATTATTATACCGTATGTCTCTTATCATTAAATAGAGTGTAGCTGTTTGCGTATCTTATTTTTTATACCCGAATTACATCAAAGATTCAATAATTAATACTTTCTACCTTGTGTTTTCAATAGTGGTTGTCAATAGAACTAGAAGGCGACTTAATATCCTGCCCAACCACCATTAGTGCAGATCTTGCCTCTCATAGAATTATGTAGAAGAACAGCGTTACCTATCCCAACTGTACTGTCTATACACACACATCATGATTTTTTCTTTCTACACCCCTTCCTTTGTCTACACCTGTCAAAGGTGGGCACTCCATTGTCATTCAACTAACTTAAGTGCTTGTACTCGACAACACAATCCAACACAGTCCAGCATTCCACAACAATAGTGGGTTATTCAAATAAGTTGTCATAGCCATTTACAGCTCAGCTTGATATTATGGCCCCCCGATGTATACTTGATTTTTATACTTTTCTGCTGGATGGTTAAGACCTAGATAGAGCAAGACTTATATACCAACACATGAACTTTATATTTCTTATGTGGTCAGTGAAGTCCTCTCAGGGTTTATCTTGTAGTCCTGTACATTATTCTGTAGATCCTTTGTCTGTGCCATCCATGTGGATGAGTCACGGCCAATGCTTGACCAGTTTGCTCTCTGTGAGAGCTTGAGAGAAAGTTTTCTCTCCATGTGACTCTCCCCAGGCACACTATAGAGCATCAATCACTTTCCTCTGTGGCTCCATAATCTCCTTGTTCAGAAAATTTGGAGCTCACCTGAGTTTCATGATGTTGCAGTACAGGTTCTCCTATGTCCTGAGTCTTCGCTGACCTTGAAAGGCTAGGGCCAAAATGTTGGCTGGCTTTGTGGCTCTTCTATTTCTCCAACTCTGACTTGTGAACTTAGGTTAATCATCCAGAAGAAAAGCTGATTAGTATCCTGCAGCATATGCCATTCACTTTGCCTTATCTGACTCAATTGATTTTACTTGTTGTTCGTTTCCTTTTGTATTTCTGCTTTTCACTTGTTATACTAGGGAGACTATATGATATTTACACACATGTGTCTGGTTTATTTCACTTATGAGTATATGTTCAAGTGGCATCCACTTCAGAATAAATGCTTCAAACTTATCATTCTTAATAGCTGAGTACTACTCCATTATACAGAAATACCACATCTTTTTCAACCATTCCTCATGTGATGGACATTTTGGTTGTTTCCAAGATTTTGCTATCACACATTGCACTGCTATAAACATAGGTACACATATATCACTATGATACAATGTTTTCAAATCCTTTGGGAAAATTCCCAGTAGGGGGATAGCCAGCTTGAATGGGATTTCTAGTCCTACTCTTTTGAGGAGTCTCCACACTGACCTCCACAATGGTTGTACCAGTCTACATTCCCACCAGCAGTCGAGAAGTGTCCCTTTTCTCCACAATCTCTCCAACATTTGTTGTTGGTTGATTTCCTTATGATAGCCATTCTTTCTGGAGTGAGATGGTATCTCAGTGTTGCTTTTATTTGCATTTCATGGATGACTAGCCATGTGGAGCATTTTTTCATATATTTATTCGCTTCTTTAATTTCGTCCTCTGAGAAGTGTGTATTCATCTGAGATGCCCATTGATGAACTGGGTCTTTAAATTTGAGGGCCCTGTTATATCTTAGTTCTTTATATATTCTAGACAGTAGTCCTCTGTCTGATTGCTTATTAGTTATGATTTTTTCAAAATTTGTGGGTTGTCTTTTCACTGTGTTGACAATTTCTTTTGACATACAGAAGCTCCTTAAGAAGAATTGATCCCAGTTGTTGATTCTTTCAAGTGCTTCCCGTGCGAATATATGTTTGTTCATGAACTCTTTACCCACTCCTATGTCTTCAAGAGTTCCTCCTACTTTCTCTTCCAGGAGATTGAGTGTTGCTGTTTTAATCTTTAGATCTTTAATCCATTTTGACTTTAACTTAGTGCATGGTGATAGAGCTGGGTCAAGTTTTAGTTTTCGGCATGTAGAAAGCCATATTTTCCAGCACCATTTGTTAAAGAGGCTATCTTTTTTCCAGTGAGCTTGTGTAGCCCCTTTGTCGATGATAAGATAGCTGAGTGTTTTCATAGATACTTCTGCGTCTCCTAATCTATTCCACTGATCCTCAGGTCTGTTTTGTTGCCAATATCATGTTGATTTTATCACAGTAGCTTTGTAGTATAATTTCAAATCAGGAATTGTGATGCCTCCTGCCTTGTCTTTATTGGCCAAGATTGCTTTTGCTATTCTAGGTCATTTGTGGTTCCAAATAAATTTTAGGATTGATTTCTCTATACCTGGGAGGTATGTTGGTGGCAGTTGGATAGGGATTGCATTAAATCTGTACAGCAATTTTGGGAGGATGGCCATCTTCACGATGTTGGTTCTTCCTCTCCAGGAGCATGGCATATCTTTCCATTTTCTGAAATCCTCCATAATCTCTTTTCTTAGGGTGCTGTAATTTTCCATGAAAAGATTTTTCACTTCCTTGGTTAAGTGAATCCCAAGGTATTTCATTTTCCATGGTGCTATCGTAAAAGGTATTGTTTCTATTGTTTCCCTTTCAGTATGCTTGTTATCTGTGTAGAGGAATGCTACTGACTTTTGAGTATTGATTTTGTATCCTGTTATGCTACTGAATTTCCCTATCAGTTCTAGTAGTTTCTTGGTGGAATTTCGGGGTCTTCCAAGTAAAGTATCATGTCATCTGCAGATAGTGATAATTTAACTTCTTCTTTACCTATTCTTATTCCCTTTATTTCTCCTTCTTTTTTAATGGCTGTTGCTAAGGATTCCAACAGTATATTGAGTAGGAGGGGTGATAGAAAACATCCTTTTCTTGTACCTGATTTAAGAGTAAAAGATTTCAGTTTTTCCCCATTAGGATAATAGCTTTTGGGTTGTCATAGATGGCTTTTATCAAGTTAAGATAGAGTCCATCTATCGCAATTTTCTGTAGGACGTTGAACATGAATGAGTGTTGGACTTTGTCAAAGGCTTTCTCTGCATCAATTGAGATGATCATGTGGTTTTTAGATTTCAGTCTATTAATATAGTGTATTACATTTATAAATTTTTTGAATATTGAACCATCCTTGCATCCCTGGGATGAATCCTACCTGGTCATGGTGTATGATCTTCTTGATGATTAGCTGTATTCTATTTGCCAGGATTTTGTTGGGTATTTTTGCATCTATTTTCATGAGGGAGATTGGCCTGTAGCTCTCCTTTTTGGTTGTGTCTTTCCATGGTTTTGGAATCAGTATTATACTTGCCTCCAGAAATGATTTCGGGAGAACTTTTTCCTTTTCAACTTCATGGAAGAGTTTGTGGAGTGTGGGGATTATATCTTCTATAAATTTCTTGTAGAATTCAGCTGTGAATCCATTAGGACCTGGACTTTTCTTTGTCAGTAGGCTTTTTATTACGCTTCGTATTTCATTGGCTGTTATCGGCTTATTGAGAGTTATTATATCTTCTTGATTGAGTTTTGGTAATTTGTACCTTTCAAGGAATATGTCCATTTCTTCTGTGTCTTCTATTCTGTGAGCATAAAGATTCTCAAAGTAACTACTGATAATCTTCTGAAATTCCACCGGGTCTGTGGTGATTTCACCCTTTTCATTCCTTATCACTTGTACTTGAATTTTGTTTTGTCTCTTTTTGATGAGGTTGGTAAGAGGCTTATCAACTTGATTTAGTTTTTCAAAGAACCATCTTTTTGATTTGTGGATTCTTTGTACTTTTTTTTTCATCTTAATTGAATTAATTTCTGCTCTGATCTTTGTGATTTCTTCCTGTCAGTGCTCTGGGTTGTTTGCTCTTCTTTTTCTAATTGTTGGAGGTGCAATATTAGGGTGCTAATTTGTTCCCTTTCTGTTTTCCTAATGTGTGAGTTCATAGCTATGATTTTCCCTCTAAGAACTGCTTTCATCGCATCCCATAAATTCTGGTAAGTTGTACTTGATTTTCATTGAATTGTAGATGTTGTTGAATTTCTTGTTGAATTTCTTCTGAAACCCATTGCTGAGTAGGGTGTTGTTTAGTTTCCATGAATTTAGTGGGTTTTTCTGGTTTCTTTTGCCATTTATTTCCAGTTTCATTGCATTGTCGTCAGATGGTATGCATGGGATAATTTCTATTTTCTTGCATATACTTAGGCATGACCTCTGGACTAGTATGTGGTCTATTTTGGAAAATGACCCATGTGCAGCTGAAAAAAATGTGTATTCAGCTGTGGTTGGGTGGAACACTCTGTATATGTCCACCAGGTCCATTTGTTCCAAGCTCTGGTTCAGTTCTGCTACTTTCTTGCTAATTTTTTGTCTGGTTGACTTATCTTTTTGAGATAAGAGTGTGTTAAGGTCTCCTGTTAAGGCTGTGCTCTTAGAGATTAAGTTTTTCATGTCCCTTAAGATTTGTCTTATATAGTTGGGTGCTCCTGTGTTTGGTGCATAAATATTTATGAGTGTTACTTGTTCTTGAATTTTTCCCCTGACCAATATATAGCGGACTTCTTTGTGTCATTTGATCATTCTTGGTTTGAAGTTGAGACTGTCTGAGAACAGAATTGCTACTCCTGCCTTTTTCTGAGTTGCTGGGGCATGTAGTATTGTTTTCGAGCCCTTGACTTTGAGCCTATGAATGTCCTTTTGAGTTAAGTGTGTTTCTTGTATACAGCATATTGTTGGATTTTGTTTCCTAATCCATTGTGCCAGTCTATTTCTCTTAATTGGAGAATTGAGTCCGTTTACATAGATGGTTATTACTGAAATATGCTGACTTATGTTTTTCATGATATTTACCTGGTGTTGTTTATTCCTTTGTAACCTGTGTTTAATTGTCTGTCCTGTTTAGTGGGTTCCTTCCATTCTCTTGCATGGAGTTCTGGTCATTGTGGTCTCTCTCTAGAACATCTTTCAGCAGCCTGTGAAGGGATGACTTTGTCATCATGGAATTCTTTAATTGTTCTTTTTCTTGGAAGTATTTCACTTCTCCTTCAAACTTGAAAGAGAGTTTTGCAGGGTATAGTAGTCGGGGCTGGAATTTGTTTTCGTGTAGGACTTGAAGAACTCTGCTTCATGCTCTCCTTGCCTTTATTGTTTGTGTGAAGAAGTCAGCTGTTATTCTGATTGGTTTTCCTTTCAAAGTGAGCTCCTTCTTCTCTCTAGCAGCTTTCAGTATATTATTTTTGTGTTGGATTTCTGGGATCTTAACTATTATATGTCTTGGTGTGTTTCTACTTGGTTTGAGGTTATTTGGTGTTCTGTGTGC